>JBBPBS010001012.1:1015108-1027889 GCA_037974835.1 Cicer judaicum
ATTACAAAAATAAAATTTAAATTTATGTATGTAACAAATGATTTAAAAATTAATTAGATAATAATATAATTAAATTATTAAAATTTTAAATAGATACTTAACCTATCATAAATTATATTTTTTTTATAATGTATGTCTCATATAAAGGGGCCGGACATTAAGTTTTCATGTTATCTTTTCTCCAATTATTTTTATTTATTAAATAATTTAATTTATAATATTTTCTTTTTAATTCAATCAAATAAATGAGTTTTTTTAAATAACTGATAATATTTGTATTTATATTTGTTTTTATTTTATTTGAAAAATGTTAATCGTTGAGATATTTAATAAAAAAATATATTTGAGAGGTAAAAAAAATGGCATATAACATCTTAGGTTAGCTCACCAAAGAAATATTTTGAATGACAACTTTAATACTTAGAGCTTCAAAATCACCAAAAACAGAAACAATAACATCAAAAGTGAAGTTAACATTTGAAGATTCAACTCAATATCATTCATGTTTTCAAAGGAAGATTTGAAAGAAATAAGGTTCACTTGCATTTTCATATGGCGATATAGTGAGAGTTGAAGATGTTGAAGAATGTACACTACGCCAAAAATGACAATAGCGCTCCTTTTACAGCGCTTGCTAAATACAAGCGTTGTTGTAAATATATTTTAAAAATAACGGAGCCTTTTACAGCGCTTTTTTGACAAGCGATGTTGTAGGGTCATTTAGCATTTATGCATAATGTTATAAGGCTTTTACAGCGCTTTTCGCGCAAGCGCTGTAAAATGAAGCGCTTTCGTGTATTATTTTATAGCGCTTTTTTCACAAGCGCTGTAAAATATATGCGCTTTCAAATAATTGAACTACCTATTACAGCGCTTTTTCACAAGTGCTGTAAAATACATGCGCTTTCAAATAATTGAACTACCTATTACATCGCTTTTTTCACAAGCGCTGTAAAATACATGCGCTTTTAAATAATGAACTACCTATTACAGCGCTTTTTTCACAAGCGCTGTAAAATACATGCGCTTTCAATCAATTTAACGACCTATTACAACGCTTTTTGCACAAGCGTTGTAAAAGACATGCGTTTTCAAATAAATATCATTTACTTTTAATTAAATAAAAACAAATTTACGAACCCTCATCACCTCTACTCTAGGAACCCTCATATCCTCTACGTACTGTGCGGCCATCTACGTTGCCTCAGGTATTTTTTAATTTGCTTTTTGTCAAAAAAATCTTTCGTTTTTTAATAATTGAAAACTAAAAATTGTTATATATATTAAATCTCTTTTTTTTTTTAAATTTGTTGATCTGTTCTATTTTGAAATTGTTATTAGATATGTTGATATTGGTTTCTTTTTGAAACTTGTTGATATGTTTTGAAAGCTTATTATTTTTGTAACTGCATTTATATAGGTCGTATAATATGGATAGGAAATGGATGTTTGCCAATCGATTGTCAAAAGAGTATGAAATTGGAGTGAAGGAGTTTCTTGAGTTTGCAGTGAAGAATGCAAAAGATCCAAATAGAGTCATTTGTCCTTGTTTAAAATGTTGTTTTGGAAAACGCATTAGAGAAGATGAATTAGAAGGACATTTAGTATGTAATGGAATTGATCAAAGCTACACATGTTGGATAAGACATGGTGAGAAAAAAAAAGGAAACATTAATTTTGAGAATAGTTCGACATATGCTTCAACTGACTTCGATACAGATACATATGAGCCGGACCGAGTTGATTAGATTGCAAAAGCAGTTGAAGAAGATCTTCGAGATTGTCCTAAAATGTTTGAAAGTTTGTTGAGTGATGCAGAGAAAGAATTATATAATGGTTGTACTAAATTCACAAGACTATCGCGATATTAAAGTTGTACAACTTAAAAGCGAGTAATGGATGGTCTGATAAAAGCTTCATAGAATTATTAACAGTCATAAAAGATATGTTGCCAGATATAATGAACTTTCCAGTTGAACCTACGAGGCTATACGGATTTTGTGTTCTATTGGCATGAGTTACAAAAGGATTCATGCGTGTCCTAACGATTGCATTTTATTTCGAAACGAATATGAACTACTTAAGGCTTGTCCAAAATGCAATGTCTCTTGATATAAGATGAAAGAATCTACTCCAGCAAAAGTCGTGTTGTATTTTCCTATAATACCAAGATTTAGGCGCATGTATCGCAGTGAAGAAGATTCAAAACACCTGACATGGCATACAGATGAAAGAATTAGAGATGGAATGTTTCGACACCCTGCAGATTCCCCACAATGGGCAAAAATTGATCACGAGTATCCTGAATTCGGGATAGAGTCAAGAAATCTAAGACTTGCACTTTCTACTGATGGAATGAATCCACATGGTCTTCAAAGCATCTCACATAGCACGTGGCCTGTGATTTTGGTAATACATAACCTACCTCCATGGTTATGTATGAAGTGTAAGTTTATGATGTTGTTTCTGTTAATTTCTGGACCCAAACAACCGAGGAATGATATCAACGTATACTTGACTCCTTTAATTGAAGATTTAAAACGTATGTGGGAGACATGTGTGGAAGTTTATGATGGGTATAAGAAATAATGTTTCAATTTGAGGGATATGTTGTTCGGCACAATTAATGATTTTCCAGCATATGGTAATTTATCAGGATATAACATTAAAGGTCAGTGTGCATATCCTATATGTGAAGAGAGTACAAATTGGATGCGGTTGAAACATTGTAAGAAGAATGTGTTTCTTGGATATCGTAGATTTTTACCTTATAGTCATCAGTATCATGGGTGGAGAAATGCATTCAATGGAAAATCAGAGGAAGGTAAAGCTCCTTTAGCACCGACTGGATATCAAATACTTGAAAAAGTACAAGGTTTGACCAATAAATTTGGCAAACCTTTTGCGGGAGAGCTGGTCAAAACTGGGTGGAAGAAAAAGTCGATTTTCTTTGAATTGCCATATTGTAAGTCATTGTATATAAGACATTTCCTCGATGTGATGCATATTGAAAAAAATGTATTTGATAGTGTTATTGGTACGTTACTCAATGTTCCAAGAAAGTCTAAAGATGGCATCAACGTAAGATTGGACTTGGTCGATATGGGAATAAGAAATGAATTGTGTCCCGTAAAGAAAGGAAATCGCACATATCTACCTCCAGCCGCTCATAGTTTATCTAGAAAGGAAAAAATTGTTTTATGTAAATTTCTACACGAAGTTAAAGTTCCAGAAGGATACTCTTCAAACGTTAAAAATTTGGTTTGTATGAAATACCTCAAGTTAAAAGCTTTGAAGACCCTTGATTGTCATATTCTAATGGAGCATTTGCTACCAATAGGTATACATTCCATTTTACCTGAAAAAGTTCGACTAGCCTTATCTAGATTATGTTTCTTCTTCAGGGAAATTTGTAGTAAAGTGATCGACCCTCAGAAGTTACCGACATTGCATAGGGAAATTGTTGTTACTTTGTGTGAGCTTGAAATGTATTTCCCACCCTCGTTTTTTGATATAATGGTTCACCTTACTGTTCATCTGGTTAAGGAGACACAACTTTATATGAGATAGATGTATCTGATAGAATGATATATGAAAATATTAAAAGGGTACGTAAAAAGTAGAAGTCGATAAGAAGGTTGTATTGTTGAACGGTACATTGTTGAAGAGGCTGCTGAATTTTGTACTGAATATCTATCCAATGTTGAATCCATAGGGCTTCCCATGTCTCGTCATTCGGGAAGAATATCAGGAGAAGGAATAATTGGAAGGAGATTACTGACTATATCAAGGACAGAATGGGAGCAGGCACAATTGTATGTTCTGCACAATGATGATGAGGTTCAACCGTATGTTACAATACATATGGATCAGTTATCTCGTTTGAACATGAATAGGAATCAAAATTAGATAACTTGAGAGCACAAAATCGAAGTTTTATAACATGGTTAAAAAATCACATAAAGTCAAAGTTTGATATAGACCCCGAATCAATTTCACAAAGATTGAGGTGGCTAGCAAATGGTCTGAGCTTACATGTCTTTTCTTACACTGGTTATGTTATTAACGACTACACATTTTATACCAAAGAACAAGATAATTAGACCACTATGCAAAATAGCGGAGTCGCTCTCGTAGCTGAAGCGATGCATGTCTCAAGTGCAAAAGACAAAAACCCAATATATGCAAATCTATCATATTTTGGGGTTATCGAGCGCATATGGGAGTTAGACTACACAATGTTTCGTGTTCCCATATTTGGTTGCAAGTGGGTCGATAATAATAATGGCGTTCGGATTGATGAGTCAGGATTCTTGCTTGTCGATTTTAATAGGGTGAGATACAAAGACGAGCCTTTTATTTTAGCGTCGCAAGCTCAACAAGTGTTTTATGTCACTGATCCTTCTGATGATAAATGGTCTGTTGTCCTATCGACCAATAAAATAAGTGATGAAAAAAATAATGATGAAGATGTTGGTAATGATCTTTTATTTGCAACATCACAACAACCACATAAAATTGATTCAATTGATGATGGTTTATATCTTAGAGATGATCATGATGAGGGAATTTGGATTAATCCATCGTTTCGTAATGTAAATGGACAAACAAATGTGAATCCCACCAGGAAAAGAAGAAGGGCATCTTAATGTAAATATGCATGTAATCTAAACTGTGTTAATGTAAATATGCATGTAATCTGAATTGAGTGTTTTATACTAAGTTCTAATTAATTTTTTTTCTGATTAATTTATTTTATGCTTATATTTAGCTTGATTTGAGTGTTTTATACTAAGTTCATGTAACAATGAGTGTTTTATATTTAGCTTGATTTACATGAACTGAACTGAATATAAATTAGTAATTTACATGAACTGAACTGAACTGAACTGAAAAAGAGTAACAAAGCGCTTATATAAATTAGTAATTTACAGCGCTTATCTGAAGAAGCGCTGTAAAAATAACATTCATATAACATTACAAAACAATGAGACCTTTTAGAGCGCTTTTTGAAAAAGTACTGTAAAAGACTTTAAAAAAAAACATTCATCAAACACCTAACAAGACTTTCTCTAATAGAATTTTCTTCAAACACCTTGTACGCATCATGGGAATCCCCAAAAACACAATAATATTGCAAAATAACATTGTTAACAAAAACATCAGACTCAAACCCATTTTTCGCAACATGGCAATGAACCTGAAGACCAAGTTTCGGACACGATTTAAGAAGGAAAGGGAATGTAAATGTATCAGGTGATGAAGAAGAAGATAACATAGACTTAAAGAGAGAAAAAGGGTGTTGAGGTGGAGATTGAATTGTGAGAGAAGAGTTTGGTGAAGAGGAAGAGGTTTTGCATGATGATAACAATGTTTTTTAACCATTCATTGTTTTGCATGTTTTTAATATCATCCCATATGGAATAAACCAAACACAAAAATAACATAATAAAACAATGAGGTCTTTTACAGCGCTTATTTGAAAAAACGCTGTAAACGGCGTTAAAAAAAACATTCATATAATATAATAAAACAAGGAGGTCTTTTACAGCGCTTGTTCAAATAAGCGTTGTAAAAGACCCTTTTAAAAATAAAATAAAGACATTTTACAGCGCTTATTTGAAAAAGCGCTGTAAAAGGTTTTAAAAAAAACATTCATATAACATAATAAAACAAGGAGGTCTTTTACAACGCTTGTTCAAATAAGCGCTGTAAAAGACCCTTTTAAAAATAAAATAAAGACATTTTACAGCGCTTATTTGAAAAAGCGCTGTAAAAGGCTTTAAAAAAAACATTCATATAACATAATAAAACAAGGAGGTCATTTACAACGCTTATTGGAAAAAGCGCTGTAAAAGAGCCTTTTAAAAAATTAAATAAAGACGCCTTTTAGAGCGCTTTTCAAACAAGTGCTGTAAAAGGTTTAGGCCTTTTAGAGCGCTTTTTGAACAAGCGTTGTAAAAGGCTTATAAAAAAGTGTTGTAAAAGGGTTTTATATATAATAGTAACCGCTTTAGTTTCCTCTTCATTACGTAAACTTCACTATCATCTCAACCTTCATCGTTCTTCTCTTCTTTTGCAAACCCTATCATCCCGTCCATTACGAACCTTATTTCCACGATCATCTCCTTCATTTCGAACCTTATTTCCATCCAAGATCATCTCTCCCATTGCACACAATATATTTTCATTGAAATACATAACCCTATTTACGTATTTCTTCAAACCGTATTTATGTGAACCATATTTCTGTTAACTTTCTGCGAACCCTCTTTTCTTCGCATTTTGTCTTTCTTCGAACCCTCATTATTCAGGTATTGATGTTATTAATTTTTTGTAATCATTAAAATGCATATTGAGCTTGTTTAAGATATACTGATACTGATATGTACTTAGAATAAAGCATGATGCATGTTGAGCTTGTTGATGTTATACTAAACTGCATGTTGAACTTGTTGTAGTTAAATGGATACAAACAAATATTTAGAATGTCAAAATAAAAAAGTTGGCACCACTAAGACTTATGAAAATGAAGTCAAACGTGGTGCAACTATAATGCAAAAAGTCATTAAAGCAAGGAGCAATGGCATCAAGTTTGAGGTTATACTATACTATACTCTGTTTGTTGGGTATTTTTTTTTTATCTTTTTTTAATAGCATGTACTTACTATATGAGTTTATTAGGTTGGCTGGAATGAGAGTGGTCAAATAAATACTCACTCTTGTCTCCGCATAAGCTGTCGATGTGCAAACTCGATCCAGGAAATGTAAAGAATTACATTGTAGATATGTTATTAGGAAATATAGAAAAGGATAAATTGTTCTTCGCACCATATAATTCAGGGTACATAATTATATATTATTTATTTATATCTTTTTTAATTGATGAGATTTTAATTTATTAGTTGTGTATAAACAAAATTGCTTAACCAAATTTTTGTTGTTGTAGGGCACATTGGGTGCTATTTGCAATCAATGTGGTCTCTGAAGTTATATACTATTTGGATCCCTTGCATGACAATTACAACAATAACTCCAAAATAAAGACTATGTTCGACACGTAAGTAATATTCATTTATTTCTTACATATATATATATATATATATAAATAATGTGTTTGTTCATGCTATAATAATCACATTTATTCATTCGATTACAAGTTTTTCGAGCTCAAAGAGGTGCTACAGTGTCGAAGCAAAAGTCTAATAACATCACATGGATCCCAGTAAAGGTTTGAAATATATGCCTTTAAATTTTCATTTACAAATATATGCCTTTATGATTAATGCACAAATATTTTATTGACTTATATGTTTTATTTTACAGTGCCCTCATCAAACAAACAACATCGACTGTGGGTACTACTTATTGAGATTCATGAAGGAGATTGTTGACAAGAATAAAACTATTATCCCAGAAATGGTACGGTATTTTTAATTATATGATTTTCATATATAAATTATCTATATATTTGATACTAACTTAATATAATATGTTCAATTTTTATATTGCAGTACTTTGACAATTCCAGTCCATCATATTCTGAGGAAGATCTAATGGAATTAAAGGAAGACTGGTGTCAGTATTTGCTTGAAATGAAAATTATTTGATTTTCTGGGAAATAGCATGTTGCTGGGCAAGGGATCTGAATATTATATGGTAGCTAGTGCATATTTTGTATATTCTGTTAGTTATTATATGTATATGATCATAGGACACAATATATGAACATGCATATGAATATGTAGTTAATTAGGTTGTAAATTAGGTTATATATATATGTATCTGAATGTAGTTAATTAGGTTGTAAATTACAGAGTTACATATATGTTAATTATGTTACAGAGTTCTGTTTTTTGTCTACTGATTGTGTGAACTGCCTATGGTATTTGAATATGTTTTGTTGTTGTGTGAACTGATTTTGGATCAAAATAATTTTGGATAAAAAGATAAAAGACAACGCTTTCTAAAAAAAATGCCATAAAAAGCTAAAAAGCGTTTTTCAAAATCTTAATTTACAACGTTTATAAAAAAAAAACACATTTTACAGCGCTTTTTTGAACAAGCGCTGTAAAATATGCACCTATAATTCATATGTACACCCAAAACCGCTGTAAAATGCAGACCCATAATTATATATTTGGTGTGTATTTTACAGCGCTTATTTGAAAAAACGTTGTAAAATGTGCACCCAATATATGAATTATGGGTGTGCATTTTACAGCGCTTTTTCAAAAAAGCGCTGTAAAAGGCGCACCCAGTATATGAACTATATATGCACAGTTTACAGCGCTTTTTCAAATAAGCGCTGTAAGATGTTCATAATAATGCATATTATGTGCGTATTTTACAGCGCTTGTTTGAAAAAGCGCTGTAAAATGTGCATAACAAGCGCGCATTATATCTACATATTTTATAGCGCTTTTTCAAAAGCGCTGTTGTATCTTTTACAGCGCTCGATTCTACAACTTTTTTTTTTTTGAAAAAGCGTTATAAATGAATTAAAAAAAGCGCTGTAACATCCTATTTTTCGCGTAGTGATACTATAAGTTAAAAATGAAAACGATGATGTGTTTATTTTGTTTTTTTTATAAATTAGAATTTTATAATTATTTATGTTACTAATAATTATTTGATTGGTTGTGTCTAACTATTAATGGTTAGGTGAATGTACAAATTATTAATGCTTCTTTTTCTACTAAGCCTTTTACTATATATTACTTTATCTTTTTTCAATTCTTTTAATTTATCTTTCCTATATCGTTAATAAACAATATTTTATAAAATAACTCATAATTTCTCTATTTTTATAGAACATTGATAATATTTCTTAATTTTTGTGAAACTGACAAAATGACGTATAATTTGGGACAAACGAAATATTAATATAAAAAATTTTGTACAAAATTTGCACTATTTAATTGTTATAATTAAATTTAAGGAAATATGCTTAACCTCAAATTAATTACATCAATAACTTATTATTTAGAATATTAAAAAAAATCATTTGGTGGAATATGCTTTTGATAATTATCACCACCCTACAATATTTGTTGCAATTGATAACTTTAATTTGTTTATGGAAATAATGTATATGTTTCCAAAACCAATGAGGTGTTTTATAACATTTACATAATTTATATTATTGGTTAGTAATCCAAAATAGAAAACAAATTAATAAAAAAAAATAATTAAAACAGATTCATGGTGTATATTTTCAAAACAAAAATAAAATATTTTTATGCATCAAAAGGCAAATTAAAAAAGGAAAGAAAAAACTTAAACTATTATAATATACTATTTTAAAATGACAATCACATGCATAATATATGTAGTAGACAAATTCAAAATAAATCTTTTAAAATGTTAAAAGTTGTTTAATGTGTTTTACTCATTTTCTATTGTCCATCATTGCTTAACATGTTGAATTTTAAATCTTTGTTGAGAGAAGTATTATACTTAATATATGACATAACTCAAATATAATTACATTTGGTGAAGAGAATTTATTGGAAAAATATTATTGGAAAAAGATGAAAAAATATTATTGGAAAAATCATCTCAACACTACGCGAAAAATAGTATTTTACAGCGCTTTTTTTTAAGCCATTTACAACGCTTTTTCAAAAAATTAAGCGCTGTAGTATCCAGCGCTGTAAAAAGATACAATAGCGCTCTTTAAAATAAATAAAAAACGTTGTAAATCTCTTCTAAAAATGCGCTGCTTGTTGTATTAGTTTTACAGCGCTTTTTAAAAAAAGCGTTGTAATAGGTGCATTCCTTTATTTCAATTAGATCTTTTTCTGGGATTATATCAACAATCTCCATAAATCGCAATATACAGTATCCGTAGTCCATGTTGTTAGTTTGACGAGAGCACTATAAAATAAAACATATAAGTCAATAAATATTTGTGCATTGATTGTTAATGAAATTTTAAAGGCATATATTTCAAACCTTTATTGGAATCCATGTGATTTATTTGATTTTTGCTTCGACACTGTAGCACCCATTTGAGTTCGAAAAACTTGTAAAGCATTATCAAATAAATGTGATTATTAGCATTAACAAACACATTATATATATATATGTAAGAAATAAATGAATACAATACCTGAAGAGTGCGAAGAAATATGTAGGGTTCATAGGTTACATTTTTGTTTAAGAAGGAACGGCGAGAATGCGCAGAAATACGAACGATTCGTAGGACAGAGTAGGGTTCGCAATGAGAAGAGTACGTAATAATGTTCGTAGGGATAGTAACAAATATGGAGATGATTTGAAATGAAGATGGTTAACAATATTGTTCGTAGGGACAGTAGGGTTCGCAATGAGAAGAATAATGAAGAGGAGAAAGACACTGAAGCGTAGTGAAGCTTATGTAATAAAGAGGAAACTAAAGCGATTTACTGTTATATATAAAATCCTATTACAACGCTTTTGTTCGTAGGGACAGTAGTCTTTTACAGCGCTTATCAAAAAAGCGTTGTTGTATCCTCTGTTATTTTTAAAATATTATAGAACAACGCTTGTATTTAATAAGCGCTATAAAAGGCTAACTATCTATTTTCGCGAGAGAAAGAAATAACTAAATGATCCAATCAACAATCCATAGCTCGTCATTGCACTTGGATGTGCTCTACACTATCAAATCATACATTTGATAACATAAGTTGGAATTAATCTCAATTTTTAAAATTCTGATGTAAAAAAGGCAAAAATTAAAATGATTGTAAGAAAACAATACGAACTGAAATTTTTTCAAGATTACCTATCTAGAAAAAGGTATGGTCTAAGTTGGTGTAGGAAGAAAACAATGATTTACATTAAAATATTTGGGGGTATGGTTACACCTTTTTCATTGATGCTTGTGAATCAACTGTTGCAAATTCTACATAAACCTGCCCACAATATGTGCCCTCTAAATATGTTAACAAATGAATAAAATTTTCTTGATAGACCTATAAAGCATCTTCAATACACATTCAAATGAAAGATAAAAGATAAAAGATGAAAGAATGAATATATCATCGCCATATTCATTTAAAGGAGCATGATGCATCCCATTAAAAAACGAGACACAAATAAAAATCAAATGTATTGTTCTTAAAGTTAAAAAGAGGAAAATGGATGTGATGGAAAAAACTTAACAAAACAAAAAGAGAAAAGATGTGAATTGATTTGAACTCAACCAAGAAATAAATGATTTGAATTTGATAGATAATCATATTAAAAAATCAAATTAGTTTCCATAATCATATTAAAAAATCAAATTAGTTTCCAAAGTCCTTAAGTCATAGCTCAGCTAACAAATATTGATATTGTTAGGTTATATGTCTTATCTCGAGTCCGAACACAGAATCGGGACCTCACAATTGTGAATTAATGGTGGAATTTACCATCTCTTCTAAGACAAAAAATATATTATTTCTAAAAAATTAATATGATTTTTTAATATGATTAGTGATCTTGATTTTTGTTTTCTATAAAACATTTAATGCATCTACTTACTACTTTTTCCGTTCTTAATTATAAGCACTCTAAAAAAATGTGTCTTTAAATTGTTAAAACAATAATTGGGTCTACAACAAGAATTAACCAACATATAGTTAATTACTGTAAAAATTATTATTTTCAACTGATATTTTGAAATAAAATTTAAACTATATAGATGGATACATAGGAAATTTTACAATTAATTAACACTTCTAAAATAGTTTCAATTTATTTTCTTTTTTTTTATCAAACTAAAAAAAATTGTATGTTTATATACATTAGAGTAGCGCACATGGCATAAAACATAAGACATATCATAATGATTATGAATTACACTAATTCATAAATCTACAAAATAGTAGTCTCCTCTCACACTAACTACTCAACATGTTTATAGATACATCCCTCAGTTTCCATCAAGCCACCAAATTGGTCCAAAACATAACACATCATCAATTTTAAAGATTTTGATGTTTCGTTCTAATCTTAAAAATTGAGTCTTAAATAAAAATTGCAATTTTATAATTAATAAAAAAATTGATAAAATAAATTTTTAGTTTCTATACACGTACCAATTTACATGATGCACTCTACACATATCAATCTAGATGATGCACTCTACACATACAAATCTAATGCATACCATTTTGTTATGTTAATTCATATAAAAAAAAAATCTACTTGTAAAATACATCAATTATAGAATCCAAAATTTAGATAATTTTTCAAAAAGAATTTCACTATTGAGAATATTTTTTAAAATTTTGTTCTCTTTTTTATTTTCTTCTTTTTCTCAATTAGTAGACATTTTATCATTAGTACTATTGTAAATCACTGAAGAGTTCTTAAACTCTAAAACTCTAACATCGAGTGAAACTCTAATGAGTTCATAATATCATAATCAAGGAAATCAATCATTTCAAATAAATATCTCAACACCATCACGATTCAATATTCACACTAGCCCCCTAAACCAAGATAACAACAACTCTTTTCAATTTTCTTAAATACAAGACAAAGTAAAACATAATGTAAATTTTAAGGTATTTTAAACATTAAATAAAATCAGTAGTATATAATTATTGTTATTTTATAAATCAACAAAAACTCAACTCAATTTAATTTATGTTTCTTTAAAATAATCAAGAGTAATTCAAACAAAAGTTAGTTTCATATACAAAATAAATAAACATTAACTCCTTCAAAATGTCATTTTATTTTTAAACGTAAGAAACATATTTCCTATCTAACTCAAAGTTTAGAACGAAACATCTTTTTTTTTTTT
>JBBPBS010001012.1:1028095-1064143 GCA_037974835.1 Cicer judaicum
TTTTTTTTTTTTTTTTTTTCTAAATTGAGTTTCAACAAAATAATAATAATTTGTACCTAGTAAAAATCAATACTTGAAGTTTTAAACATATAATCCATACGAAAATCAATGTTTCAATCAATTAGTTATTAGATCAAACACTTTAAACAAATACACATCAAAATTGAATATTTTAAATTGATTAAGGGTGAAATTCGAACTTTAAAACAACAAACTAGTGAGGTATGACATTTGATAACTAAGATTACGTGAATGAGATTAATAACTTGAAACATACAGCTGGTCAATCAAAATTATTACTTCCAACTATTCACATAAAACATGAGTGCAAAAACCATAGTTCAATAGACAAGCAATAAACAACAAGTAACTAACATAATGTTGTCAACAATTAAAGCTAACTCAAATCTTAACAAGTAATTTCATGGTTTATTTACTCATTTAGGTAGGAATTTCGAATCCATAACACAATTAGAGTAAGCAAATAATAAACAGTTAATTAGTAATATCAAAAATGTGTATAATAATACAAAAGCATATAACCCTTAACACAATTATATAACGGGAAAACATCATAGTAAAAATAATTATTACACAAGAAAACACAATTGACACGACTGACATTCGTAACACATAATTGACATTCGACCCATTCGGCCTGATTGGACAGACCAGCTCTGATACCACTAATGCGACACCCTAAATCCCAAAATAATATATATATATATATATATAGTAATTTATATCATATTCCTATAAAATTTGATTCAAATTAAATAAGTAAAATACAAATTAAAACCGTTATTCCCAGTATCACCTATTAGAGCGGGGTTCCTCCCAAACTTGAACTTCAAGACTCATTAACCTGTAATAACTGCGATTTCGCAAACGCAAGGCCCAGCCAGTCAAACACAAACAACGAAGGAGGTGAGTTTTGAAATCATGTTAATAGTATAATATGAGTAAGAAGAACACACAAATAATCATAATACAACCGTATCATAATCACTTTACGATAAATCAAAATATTTAATTAAATAGTATCATACTATAACATCAAAGTCACTCAAGTAAAATAATCATCTCATTATAATATGCATCAAATCATCTAATTAATATTACCTTTGAAACACATCAATCACAACCAAACAATCCCAAGGAAATGCAATGCTATGCATGAGCTTAGACTCTACTTCACAATGTGGTACCATTCTAACTCTGAAGTACTTGGTTAGGAGGCCATGATACTATGCCACTACAAGAGTGGACGGACAATTCATGAATGGCCAAGTCCTCATAGATCCCCTCAACTCAACCCGAGACACATATACGCGACGGTCGGGGTACTCTTGTGTTGCACGGTAGCTCCCGGCCTTAGGGAATCATCCACTAATCCACTTAGGAATTCCCCACTAGGTGTACCCCCAAGGTCTATCAGTCTTACTTTACAGTTCGACTGTAGCCCTCCACGATCAGGCTCATTCAGTTGTACTTCCCCATAATCACTAGGCTTGTCAGGCCCTACCTATATGATGACAAAATAATCTTCACTTCACAATTCACAATATTTATTTTCTCCCCCCGTTAGCTTAGACTACTCCATTAAGAGCACCATATTTAAGAATCATCACTATCTCGTCAAGTATGGGGTACTTCAATATTTTCATCACAATTTTATAATATCATTAATCATAAATAATCATGATCATCGTATAAACTCATCACAATTTTATAACATCACTATCATCAATCAAAAATCATCATTGTCATCACGTAGGCATATATCAAACCATGCATCCATATTTTATTATCACATCACATAATTTCATCTAACCAAACATGTAACATGATTTCATTCAACATCCAACATCACAATAATAACAAATATCAACTACCACACAAGTATTGAAAATTAAACCAATCAACACCTTATAAAAATTTCTATTTCACATTTTAATCTCACAATCCTCATATTTCAAATTAATCAATTTATCTCTCAAAGGGCTACTACCGTACGTAGCAAGCCCTGGATGAATCGTTGAGAAATACGGTTTTCCCGTTCATCTCACAATATATTATACTCATAAATTCAAACGCTCTCTCACCCCTTACCTTATTTTGACGCTTTCACACACAAATACGATTCCACGAGCAAACAACCTTTGTTCATTGACTCTTTGTCCTTCAATCGATCTAACTCGGCTGTTTATGGGTAAACGTTAAAAATAAATTATGAGAAGATATTCTAAAAACTAATTTTCAAATTCGGTCAAGAAAAATTACCATAAATCAGAAACCCAATTATTGGATAATATAGTCACTTTTCACACGATCGTTTTGGCGTTGGTTTCACTCAAATCGGACTTACAGTTAAGGAGAACGGTGCAAAATAACGAATTCTACAAACGAAGAAGTCGAGTATTTTAGAGAGAAATTGGAGTCGTTAAAAATCTGGAAAATTATGTTTAATTGACGAGTTAAATGAATGAAATAACATACTCAAATTTGGATGAAAACGGAGAAGCTTTTATGGAACAATTATCGATCACCAGTGTCAAAAACGATAGGTTATTGTTGTGTTTACTTCTTAGGTTCTACGGCATTCAACTCCCTTCCCTTTTCTTTGTTTTATTTTATTTTAGTACAAATCAGGGTTCACAAGGTCTCTTTATTTATGTTTTTGTTTTGGAAATCGGCGGATAGAAAACAAGCAGCAAAACCTAATAAACTCATCTAAATATTTGTAAAATTAGTTAACAGCTCATGCCTACCTTACATATATCAATCTGATTCTACAATTTAGCTTGTCCTATATATTTTAATGTATCATTATTATTTATTTATGTATCTATTTTAAAGAAACAATTATACGGATATTTATTTATTTTTTTAATAATATATTTAATTAGGTTTTATTCTTCTTAATGGATCTAACCCATAAAACACATTTTTATAATAACTATAATTATTACTATAATATTTCTCAAAATCAACCCATAAAAACACTATCATCTTTATAAAATAGTCAAAACGATTAAATAAATATAACATCAATAATTTATATTAATTACTAAATCACAATAAAGATGTATAAAATCATCATGTCATATGTTATACATAAAAAGTAAAGGAAATCAATCACAATATTTCTAACATCTCAAGATAGTTATTTATAAATTAAATAATTTAAATAGAAAGTAGTTATAAATAATTGAAATATAACTATGTACATACTTAACATCAATCATGCACACGGAAAATATTACATTAATTGGGTACACGTATATTCACGTAAAATAGCATAAAATCTTTTTCTTTAAAATATATATTACACTAAAATACTATTATTATTTTTTTAAATTTATCAAATAATAAAATATAATATGTATTATTTATATCACTAATGTAATATAACATGTATCAAATTAGCACATCATAGAAAGCATCCATATGACGAAAATTAGCCACGAAATTTATCAACATATATTCTAAAATAATATTTATCGTCAAATTAATTATTTAAAATTCTATTTAATTAATAAAATAGTTTATTATAAAATTTGGGGTGTTACAAGAAATATAAGAACTCTTTGGTTTTCTTTAACTTGACAAAGACTCCAATCTTGGGAAAACACCGGATATGCAACTAAAGCAATTTGCAAATTGAAAAATGTGTTATAGAAGACAAAAATGCTAACTCTTATTTATACTATAGTTTGCTGAACTTTAAGCACATTGCAAATAAAGCCTTGTAAAAATAAGGGGGAAACAATTGTCAATGACATAAAAAAGAATTAAGCTCCAGCTTGCTAAAACAATTGTCAATAGCTTAAAAAAAATAGCTTAAACAATTGCTATAATTTATGTTACAGCTCGTTGAAGTTATATATTTTTTCTTATCAAAGTTATAATAATCTATAACTTAAAAAATAAAAGTTGTTACTATCATAATTTAACACAAGAAATAAACCGTCCACATGGGATTCAACTTGTTTGATTAGGAGAATTTTTAGTGTGATATAATCTAACTTTTCTACTGGTCATGGATTGTTACTCAGTTATGTGGTGAATTTTCTTTTTGTATGTCTAAATTTTGTTTTGATTCCATTATTAGGTCTAGATTTTGTTTTGCTTTTTAACTTTAGAATATGAGTTTGTGCTTTTAACTTGAGAATTTGAGTTGACATCTATTTTTCAATGAATCAAGAATGGAAAGTTAACTCTCCTTTGTCCATGTGTGCTTCCTGCACTAGGCTATGCAGATATGTTACACGTGATATCTACTAGAATCTTATTATTAATTGTTTAGAATTAGCTCTCCATAACATAATGTGGCCCCATTTAATTTATCAATGCTCCTCCCAGTTTTTATGTTTTTTACTAGTCCTCTCATTTATTTGAAAGTTAAAATTCTTGTTCTAAAAGTTTTCCTAACCAAACAAGCCTAATCACATTTAGAATTAATAAATGAGATTCACCACTATGAATAAAAGAATTTGAAGTTGATAAAAATAGAGAAACTAATGATTATTGAGCTCATCTTGAACTCTTGCACTCATACTAGGAAATATCATCTTGAACTCATACTAGGAAATATCAATCATTTTTACAATAAAAATCTCCATACATATATTGAATTAAATATAATTGCTAACTCTTGCACTTACAATTTTGGTTGACTTTGTCGGTTTATGAAAGCAAACTAAAGAGAACAAACATCTACACAATAATTAAATAATGAACTTGTTCATCAGCCAGGAACGTCAAACAAAGTTCATCAAAAAGAGGATTGAAAAGAACAAATTAACTTTGGGAAAAAATCTGCAAGTTTAGCAGTAAGCCAAAAAAAAAATGTCATAAGCTTTTATTTCAATTTGGCAGTAAGTCAAACACTATTATGTTTTTATCTCAATTTGGCAATATGCTTTTATTGTAAATTACTGCCTAAGTTAATATGCTTTTATTGTAAAACACTGTCAAAGTTAATATGCTTTTATTGTAAATGACTGCTTAAGTTAGTATGTTTTTATCAATCATTTCAATATACTTTTATCTCAATTTTGTTGTAAAAGCAACCACTAAGCATTTATATACATTTGAATATATTGTAAAAGTTAATATGCATTTATATTACTTTTCTTTTATCAAGCAGCATAAAAGCGCTACCAATTTTTTTTTACAAGAAATGGAGATTCTAATGAAGGAAACATAATGTGGAAGCTACCTTGTTTCGTCTTATGTTATAGCTAATGGATTAGTTTACTTGCCATTTCTTCTAATCCTAGCCATTTTATTCACAGTGCTATTATACTGGCTTGTTGGTCTCAGTAGGAACTTCACTGCTTTTCTCCATTTCCTGTTGTTGATATGTGTAACACCCCGATTTTTCAAAGCGAGGGTGTATTTTTTTTCCAAAACAAATTAAAATAAAACAGAGAAATAAATAAGGTAAACACCTTTGGATAAATAATTAAGTCATTATAATTTACAAGCAGCGGAAAAGTTTCTCCAAATATGAATACGAAATATTTACATATCAAAAAGTGGTACAGTCTTCCAGTTTAAAATAAACACAATACAAAAGAAAGACGTCTGTTCCCTCTATGTCAACCTAATCTGATCATTCTACCAAACAAACTAAACACCTTAAGTGATCTCCACGCGCCCCGTAAGATCCTCCTAACATAGCTCCAGTCAGGCATTCCCATCTACATCCCCATCCACAGGGTATGAACCGGTAGGATCGTCCTATCTCTGATCTGAGGGCAAAGCCCAGATTTCCACAATAGTTGTAAAGGGTCACCAACCGAAATTAACAGTTAACACATAACATTTAAGTTTTTAATGCACAAATAATCATTCCACTTAGCATGCACCTTAAAAGGGTTTCCATATGCTAAACATGCATAAACAAAGTTGAAAATTGAAGTTTTAAACAAAACAACATTGTTGTATTCGAATACAGCATCTTTGTATTCGAATACAAGGCTGTTTCAGCATTCAGCAGCAAAAACAACATGAATGTATTCGAATACAACAGTCTGTATTCGACTACAGAGCAAGTCAGTAGCAAAACAACATGTTTGTATTCGAATACAGCTTCCTGTATTCGAATACACAACAGACAGCAGCAAAAAAACAGCAAAATTCAGCATTTTTCAGCTTTTTAACGGGTATCGAAACCAATCAACACTTACACACAAATCCAAACAATCATACTTAACAATTATAGCGCAAACACTACGACATCTTGAGTTTTGAAATGGTTTTGCAATCAATCACGCTTACAAACAATTCCAAAACATCCACACTTGGCAATTATAACAAAATCACCACGACAATTTAAGTTTTGAAATGGTTTTGCAATCAACCACACTTACACGCAATTCCAAAACATAACACTTAGCATTTTCAACACAATCACCACGACAACTTGAGTTTCGAAATAGTTTACAATCAATCACTCTTACGCATAATATCAACACATAACACTTAGCAATTTCAACACAATCATAAACTTGAATCAAAAACACACTTACACATAATTTCAAACCATAACACTTAGCAAATCAACACAATCATAATTTGATTCAACCACGACTCGTGTGCCAAGCACCCTAATGCAATGCGTATATGCCAAAATGCATGGACTCGGAATTCCAAACCAAAACCCTCCTCAAAGGGCCGTAAATCATAATTGTACCGCCTATCGCAGGCCAAAGTAACAATTACCAAGGTGCCACTTATCACGGGTCTGCACAATTTACAAAAAAACCGTAAATTGTATAAGTACCGCCTATTACGGGCCAAAGTACTATTTACCAAGGTGCCACCTATCACGGGTCTGCACAATTTACAAAAACGTAAATCATAAATGTACCGCCTATCACAGGCCAAAGTACTATTTATTAGGGTGCCACCTATCACGGGTCTGCACGATTTACAAAAAAACCATAAATCGTATAAGTGCCGCCTATCACGGGCCAAAGTACTATTTACCAAGGTGCCACCTATCACAGGTCTGCACAATTTACAAAAACGTAAATCATAAATGTATCGCCTATCACAGGCCAAAGTACTATTTATTAGGGTGCCACCTATCACGGGTCCGCACGATTTACAAAAAGCATGAAAATGCATGAGCATATACTGACTCCATCCACAACAATCGTTAAGTAAATGCAGATATTAAAAGATTCCCCATTTTCAATACTCATTTAACTTAAACGATTTTCACGCCAAACATTAAGCAAACATACATATTAAGAGATTCCCCATTCTTAACGCCCGATTAACTTAAACAATTTTTAAAACAAACATTAAGTAACCAAGACATTAAGAGATTCCCCATTCTTAACGCCCAGTTAACTTAAACGATTTTCAAAACAAACATTAAGTAAACAAGAAATTAAGAGATTCCCCATTCTTAATTCTCATTTGACTTAAACGATTTTCCAAAACATTAGTAAACAGAGATATTAAGAGATTCCCCATTCTTAATACTCATTTAACTTAATGGTTTTCAAATTCCACACAAAACAAACTCCAACATATTATCAAATCCAATCCACAACTCACACCAAAACACATCAATTCATTTCTCCACAAATCCAACATACACATATCAAATTTCATCAGTATTAATTAAGAACACGTCAAATATGACAAACACAAATCAACACAACCCACCACTCAAATGCAACAAGTTTCATTTACTCAAAATCATACATAAATGAGTTTTAAATTAATTTTCCACGAAACATTCATCGATATCACCAAAACCCCACATTAGAATTTCACCCATAAAAGCATTAAATTCATTTTCCCGAAATCAACACTTTAACCCTAACAAAATTCTTTTCCACACAACCACAGATAAGTCCCTAAATGCAAACTAAAAGTTTGGAAGGAGCCCTTACCTTCACGTTAGCTTTAACGTGCGATTACGGTGCCGCGGGTAAATCCGATAAAATCTTCCGTTCGCAACGCCGCTTCCAAAGTTGGTTCCCTAGCACCGTAGCGTGGTAGTGAGCAACTTTCTCTTCTATCTCTTTGCGAAACGAAGCTTAGATCTAGATGAAACGGGAAGGTTTGTGTTTGACGGTTTTGAAATCCCTAATACCATTTTTCTTCGTTTTCACACCAAAGAGGAAGTATGAAGCTGAGATATCCTTATTTCCTTACCCACTAACCCTTGGGTTTCTATTTTTGAATAAAAGGAAGAAGCGAAAATGAAAATGGAAGAAGGAAGAAGAAGTGGGTTTTCGCGCGAGGCAGAGGAAGAAGAAGAAGTCTGTTTTCCTTTTCTTTTGTTTTTCTTTCCTTCCCTTTTCTTCTCTTTCTCTTTCCTTTTCTTCTCTTTCTCTTTCCTTTTTCCCTCCAAACAAATATTCATTATATATATATTAAATATAATTAACAAATATCTCAAAATATCTAGATATTTATTAAAATTACCATTTCACCCATAACTTCCCAAACCACTTTTGTTAAAAATATCTTCTCTCGTCATAACTCAATTGATAGATGCAATTTTCAGCAGTCCGAGATATTTTTAACGAAACTCTCTAGAATTAAATTCTTCGTAAAAGATCCACAATAGTTAATTTAATTCATTTATCGACGTACAAATTTAATCGAGGTATCAAAATATATTTTTGGGCATTTAAGCTCACAAAATATTAATAACTTGGCTAAAAGCCTCCGAGTTCAATACCCAAAATACATAAAGTGTAATTTAAAATTATGGGTCTTACAATATGACTTGTTCTTTATACTACAAATTCAGTTGTGGTGTGTTTCAGTGCTCTTGTGCCTAATTTCCTTGTTGGGAATCAAGTGATTGTTGGTGTTATAGGTTCTTTTTTCTTGTTCTCTAGTTACTTCATATCAAACCATGAGAATCCTTGTTACTGGTGTCATACTCTCAAGAATTAGGGTAAAAATATATTTTATTGAATCAAATTATGTTGGCAATACATAGGATTTAATTTAATATATTTATTTTTTAATAATATGTAAAAATAATATTTTGGAACAACTTTGTTAATGCTTTTATTTCGACCCAAAAAAATTATGACCAAAAAAGGATTTAAAAAACAAAACACTTGTTGGAGTTATATCATTAGCCTAATCTCAGCGTTATTGCCAAGAACAAGCAACTAGAACAACAAAAAATCACACCAATAACCATGAAAAGCATAAATCAGAACATAAATCGTAAAAAAATGAAAGAACAAGCAAAAATATCTACCAAATAGTCAAAGGCAACGAGCAAGCAAAACTAGCAACCAAAGAGGGAGAAGATGAATACCTGGATACACGAAGAGGGAGAAGACGAACACAAAACGCAGCGTGAAAGGAAAAAGTGACGGTACCGGAGCAAAAGTGCAAAGAGGAAATAATGAAGGTACTAGAGCAACAACTCGAAGACAATTGAATTGAGACGAGAAATTGATGGGTTTATGATTGCGAGTGAAGAGGAAAGAGTGACGGTAGATTTATGGTTGGTATTGGAGGAATATGAGAACGGTAGTGGAGGAATAGGAATAACACTGAAGGTACTTGTGATTTTGTTTCTTCAATAAAGAAAACAAATAAAACATAATAGTTAATTAATTATACATTTTTTCCTTATAATTATTTGAGTTAACTTGATGCCACAATTTTTATAGCTTTAGACCACACTTAAAATGTGTAGTTATTAAATTTTATTAGTCAACAATTTTTCACCATGGTCAAACAACAACACTTTTAAAGTTGTGGTTTAATTGGTGACAATAACAAAATATGCAACGGTTTTTCATTAAAAGTCAAGAAATTGTACTTTATAAGTAAATTATAGGCAACACCTAAAAAACTGTTGCCTATTTTCGTTTCTAGCCACACTTTTATAGATATGACTAAGTGAAGTGAGGCCTAAAGTAAAAAATGTTGTAGTGTTAAGCTAAGACTAAAAGTAATTAAAAAGAGCAACATTTTTAACTCCAAACATATTAATTTCACAATTTAACTTTTTGCTCAAACTCATTAACTTAGTTAAAATTTTAACATTTTCACCACTTTAACAACTCTAAATTTTCTTGAAAGTTTCAACTTGAGTTCAAACTCATTTAGTTGAAAACAACTCATTACATAACTTAAACATATCAAAAATCAATTTCCTTTTTTTTTCCTAGATTAGGGTTGGACGACTTGAAAATAAATTTGGGGGTTTTTGTTTTCTTACTTTTAAAATAACACACTCAACACCAACACTACCCTAATTTCACATTAAACTAAAGTAATCAAACTAAACCAACAAAACATTATCTCTCCTTGGTTTGAAACTAAACCAACAAAACATTATCTCTCCTTGGTTTGAGAGAGGGAGAGAAGGAAAACATTTTCATTTCATTTTTCACAACAACAACAACAATCATGAAAGCATTGATCACAAACTCAAGAAAATGTCTTTCTCCCCCACACTTACATGTTTCACTGCCATGGAAATGAAAAAAAGAAGGAATAGTAAATAGCTCAACTAATCATGATTCAATCAAAGTATCAAACAAAAATCGAAGCAAATCCTCTTACCCACCACTATGAGGCTTTCGATTTTTACTAATAAAGGGGGGAAAGTAAATTCTTTTACCTTAATCACCTTAGATCAACTCCACTTGGCTAAATATTTTTCTTCTTCAAGTTCTTCTAACACTCAAAAGAAAAGAGAAAAATAAAAATAAAATGAAATGGATGAATGAGATGGAGAAAGTATTTTACGACCTTGTGAAAGAGGAAGGGGAGAAAAATGGTTTTGTTTCACTTTTAAAGGCTCAAGAAACTATTTGTAACCATAAGTTATAGGTCTATGTGTCCATCTTCCTAATCACTCATTTTTCAATCTATTTTAGTAAAAATATTTACTCTCATTGCAACTTAATTGACGGATGAATTTATTATAACATGTGACATCTTAAAATTTTTGTTGATGATAAATTCTTTGTAGCTTAATTAATTTATTCTCTGATAAATAATTTTAATCGGGTCTTATTTATATGTATATATATATTACAGACTCTAACAAAATATATTTTTGGTACTTAATTTGATAAAATAAAAATTGGGTTAATAGCAAAACAATTCAACACAAAATACTTCAAAATTGCAGAAATTAGAGTTTAGAATCTTACATAAACCATCTTTATCATGAAATCATCAAACTTCATGTATCATTGTCCAAGACTCTACTCTATTCCATACAAATATTTCTTCAGAAGATAAACCTTGTTACTACCATTACCAAATCCTTCAAACTATTGCACATAAATGGCTTCTTCAAGATCACTATGAAGAAATGATGTTTTGGCATCAAACTGCTCTAATTCCAAGTCATGTTGAGTAACAATTGAAATAAAGATTCAGATAGAACAATGCTTCACAACATGTGCAAAGTCTGCATTGTAATTTATCCCTTCAAGCTTATAAAATCCTTTGGCAACCAAACTTTCTTTAAACCTTATCTTCTCTTGTCTTTGAAGGCCTTCATTTCTCTTGAATACCCATTTTGATCCAATTACCTTTTGTCTCTTAGGAATGTCAACCAAAATCCAGGTCTAATTCTTTTCAAGTGACTACATCTCTTCATTCATAGCTGTCATCTAGGCTTCTCTTTTTTTCACTTTTAATGGCCTCACTAGTGCAATTATACCTTGTTAAATCGGTTCCTTGTACGATCTAAAATCAAGCGTTGTAATAAATAGTTAATTATTAAATCAACTAAAATAATAGATGTAACAAGTCACATTCAAAAATGATTTATTAGATCTGTTGAATTTGAACCAATATAACAAGTGAAATTCAAAATTAATCTATTAGATCGATTAAATTTGAACCAATATAACAAGTCAAATTCAAAATTCATTTATTACATCGGTTAAATTTGAGCCAATATAACAATTCACATTGAAAATTGTTTATTTTATTGAGCCAATCGATTTAAATAATTAATTTTTTATTTTTTTTTCTACATAATTTTCACCCCTTACATATGCATCCTCATAATTTCACATATTACACTATTAACTCAAAATTTCTCATTCAACCATAAAACAAAAAACTTCATACGAAGCTTTACATTTAAAAATCAATGACAATGAGTCATAATTTTTTTTTCAAAATCTAAATTATCAAATTTAGAGCTACATAATATTCACTAGTTAAAAAAAACATTATCTTCTATTAACATGTCTAAAGATACTAAAATAATAAAAGTGCTTCAAGCATTTTCTATTAGTTCAAGAATCAAGTTTGCACAACGTTGTCGGACATTCATCATTTCTTCATCTTCGAATGGTTTTGATTCTCCAAATATCTGAATTATAAACATTGAAATAACAAAGTTATCTAAATCATGTGACCATAAAAATCATAAGTAGTTAATTAATACTAACTTTTAAAAAATCTATCACATACCTGCATCCATGAATCAACAAGACCCACTAGATACAATGTTCAACTTATGTATCATAATGTAGTAACCACACTCATAACCTTTAGGTTGTCTTTGGCACTAAAATTTAATACTATAATGAGTTACTTATCTTATCCAGTTTAATCACTCTTTCACTAATAGTAGTTGGATGGGTAGTCATACTCATTACTAATAGTATGAAGTGAGGCTTAGATGAGTTTGGTTAGAAATGGAACAGATTCTAAAGTTAATAGTTGAGTGGCTTAATGGATTGTGTGTAGAGTTATTTCTAGTTGTGAATCTCATTAAATATCAGTGTTAGCATGCTAAAATATCTTGAACACCAGAGGAAATTAATTTGAATGAAATCCAGTCTAAGCACACACAAATGCTGATTGAAATGAAGATGAGAGAAACTGAACTGAATCATATTATCATTGCTATGAGTTCGGCCTTGGTATTGTGGTATGGATCAAAAATTGCCCTTATATAGAGGCATACACAAAACATATCTGAGACAATTGCCTTATCTTTTATCGTTTTACTACCATAAACTTTTATGATAATTACAGAGAAAATAAAAGTAAATAAATGTAAATAAAAGCAGCAGTCAGCATTTGTTCCTAAAACACGAAACTAAAGCAACAAAATGAGAATCTTAATAGTCAGTTCGGAGTTACCTATTTAAGCATTTCTAGTGTTACAGACGTCACATTGAGAGCCACCTGTTGTACTATCCAGGTAGACGCTGCCAAGGGAAAAGGAAAATAATCCCTCTTTAAAAAAAATTTCATCGACAAAGGAATTCGTGTAATAAAATCACCTACAGATATAATACTACAAGTTTACAACATAAAGAAGACCTAGTAACGAAACTGCAGAACAAGTGGTCTACTGGTCGCATCTGAAACACAAACCTCTTGAAAAAGTTCAAGCTGCAAGTTCCAGCACCACTAAAAAAAAAATTAAAATTAGTACCTACCACAAATAGTATGAGTTTATTAGGAATGTAAGTGCAAGTGTTGTTGCCTCCACGGCGATCGTAAATTACATGAATGAATGCATTAGCAGCAACACCAGCCTCAACCCGGCTGTAATCCTCCATAAGCTCATAGTTGACTACTGAAAATGTCTTAATGTTACATATTTTCATAGCATTTTCCTAGATGTCAATTCTTTAAAGGTCTTGAATCCTCAAGTTGGCAATGACTTATTTATTAACATAAAACCGAACTCCAAATTGTTCCATACATCAAAAGCAAGCTACTAGACAATTTTAAGTAGGCAACCAGTGTAATAATACCTTCACAAACCTAATGCATGGATAATATAATAACACCTGGAATAATACCTTTACACAACTAATATAATAATACATGAAGTAAATGTTATAACCGTCATGAGAGTATATGTCATGCATGTATCATACACAGTGCACTATGAAGGTTAATGAAGCAAACAAAACCATGATAGTTAATGCCTATTAATTCCAGTTTTTAAGATATTTCATCGATGTATTGGAAGAGAGTCAGTGAATTAGCCTGTGAAACGACAGGAACATCAAACGAACCATGGGGATGTATAAATGTAATATGATGTGCAGCACCAACTACTGGATTTCGTACCAAAAAGTAAATATTGTTCAGAGTATTCAGCCGAGTACAATCATAAAATTATAAAAGAAACCAAGTAAACTGATCAACTTTAAATTGTTCAGTTTGCTAAATAAGAAGGGTTGAGAGGGAACAAAAAACTCTGGTTAGACTAGAAAGATATGTCTGCACATCAAGGACTTCAACAGAGAGTTGATGTAACGAAGCAAATAGCCAATTAACATAGATAAAAAGAGGAAACATATCATAAATTTTTTGTTGTTGAATGTACAATGAAGTTTAGGTTCTATAAGTTCCTGATATCTATACCCATTAAGAACTAGCATAAATTCCGAAACATCTATGAAAAAGATTCACCTGAGTGATAATATGCCTTTGAGCATGACATAGACATCCAATGCATGGACTGCTGGAAAACAGCTGCAGAAGTAGCAGCCTCCAGCATACCAGATGACCGCCATGCAAGGCAAGGTGCCAGCACAATAAGAAATCATACAAACAGAAGACACGGGGCTCATCAAATGCTACCAAATAGTCTACTAAATCTGATACACTGTTTACAACAATCCTGCAATGGATGAAAGAATATCAAAAAGGATTCACAAATACTTACGCTATGATAAGATAAGTAACTCAATAAAACTGGATAATTTTAATCACTCTTTCAATCTTCCACTTAATCCAATATTTGGACCTTCTTTTGAAGCTGATTTTGTTTAGTCTATTGTAAAAATGGGCCAAATTGGTGTCAAGACAGGTTCTGTTGGAGTCATTAGACGTGTGTGCTCATCATTCCATTGAAAAAAAAATGAAGTGAATACATAAAATTGTTTATGAAAATTAAACTTAACTATTGATAGCAAATTATATTAATTTATGAAAATGTGATCATGATATGATTTAATAGTGTATCATTTCATATATTAGGTATATGGATTGGAAGTTCATGTGTTGAACACTATTGCTAGTACCCACCTAATTCATAAACAAGAGTGATCAAAACAATAATGAAGTAGGGGGTTCAAATTTAAGAAGATATAAATATAGTGCTATTCGATAACTTCAAAGGTTCACATAACAAAAGGCAAAGGGACATGCCATAAAATTGTATAACAATGAAATCTCTATGTAATCCTTATATTATTTGGTTTGTCATTTATTCTACAATAAACAAAACACGCAATGCTTTCAAAAATACAACATCTAAAAGATGAAAAAATCATAAAAAACACAATGCAGAAAAGAATTACCAAAATGACCTGAAAAGAAAACAACTTACGAGCACAAGAATGCACTACATAGTTTGTGTAATATCCTCTTGCCCTGTTTCAAATGTTCCTTTTTGTTGCAAATCCATAAGATTCATTAGATGGTGTGAAGATGCATTGAGCACATCTTAAGAAATTACCCAGTCAGAAAGAAGCTGAAACACCAAACCTTTTTAAGGCTTCAAGCAGCTCATCACGCCCAATGTAATCCAGATCCTTCCTGGCTGTTAAAATTCAAGCTTCGTTCCTGTCATTTATTAGGCCAGCGCTATTTAAACATCCTTTGTAAATGAAATTCCACATATTAGACCAGCGCTATTTACTAATCATCTTGTTAACGAAACATGTAATTATCAACTTTATTATATGCTTTCATTAGTTAATTCAATTTCAATGAATTTCCAAATAGATTTGAAAGAAAAGTAATTGTACCTACTCTAAACTTTCAATGTAATTAGCATTGTTTATCATTTTTCCTTGACAGATCAACATAATGGCAAGCGCCTTTGTTTATAAACTATGCCACCAAGCTCAATCAGAAGAGCCCTTGGGGTAGTAAAGGATCAAACAAGCATAGGAGAAGCCAAGGTTGGTAGCAGCACCTCACTTGAATAGAAGAAATCCATAATATAAAGTATGAAGCTGAATTAAGAAAAATGAATTGAATAGAAGAAAGAATTAAAGAGAGGGGTGGCACTTGATCAGTAGCATGCAGGGAATGTGCAGAACATATTATTCACAGAGACAATATCACAAACACATAACATGCAGTTTTAAAGGATGGTTGAAAATTGGGGTAACTACTTCTACTCAAATTTCTCCATCACTTTTATAGTTTTTTAGACATCATCACTTCTCAAAATTTCACCATCACTTATGTAGAAATTTCTCCTTCAAATTTCTCCATCAATTAAAGATTAATAATAAGAATAATTAACAACGAAATAATTTTAGATTGTTGAATAACAAACAAGAGTTATTAGAAAATTATCAGAGAAAGCAACAAACACTTCTCGATAGTGAAAGAAATTGACACTTCTCGACGAAAATGCTCTTTGATAGATGGAAGAGGAAGACAAAGAAAACTCGGTGCTGAAGTAGAAAAATGTTGCACCGGACCAACTCGTCGCTGGAGATGAAGGTTGATTCACGATTCACGATTCAGATTTCACTAAAGTATGAAGGTTAAATGTGGAAGGATGAAAACGTTTTCACTGGTAAGATGCACGTGTTTAATTTGTGGCTGGGTTTGATGAAGAACGAAGGTAAAATGATGAAAAATGGATTTGGATTCGCGGGAGACTCATTAACGAAGGATGAAGAACGAAGGAAGAAGAGGCAAAATGAAAGGTACGCGTGCTGAAGGATGAAGAGGCAAAATGAAAGGTACGCATGCTGATTTCTTATTCTTTGCTTAATTTAGGATTTTTTTTTAAAAGACTTGTTAGATCGGTCTAATAAAACATATCTAATAAAATTTGTAATAATAACAAACATGTTAATGTCTTTTTTTTCTTACATAGCTTTTTTGTGTGTAGTTATTATTTCTATTTTTAATATGTATGTTAGATCAGTTCAATTAGAATAGATCTAATAAAATTTATTATTAATTTATTATAATAATAAATTTAGTACAATTTTTTTTTATTTTAGTTTTATTTTTTTTAATGTAACTGTTAGAACAGTTCAATTAGAACAGATCTAACAAAGTTTATTATAATAACAAATTTGCCACCGCCTTGCTTATTACATTGGATGTATAACAACCGATCTAATATCAACGATGTAACAAGGTTAAAATGTACTAGTGCCTCCTTGCAATATCTTGGTTCAACTATTTGAAGATCTTCAACAACACTAGAAGCATAAAAAAAATTAAGTATGCTTGACCATACTTGATTAGAGCCTTGATTCTTTCTCTATCTCTATCTAAATTGTAATTGCCCAAATCTGATTTTGTTGCATAATGATCTTCAAGTGTTGTATCAGTCATGTCTCCATGATTAACTTCTTGATTTTCAAGTGGCTCCACCTCAATTGGAAGACTCTTAGTATGCCTACTTGAAGTGTTGTCTTGATGATGAACATACTATATATGATAGAGCCATTGTCTTGTACCTTGCTTGTTTTTTTGTTGCCAAGAACATCTATTGATTCAAAATAATATTTTCTTGGACACATGTGAAAAGTACATCAAAGCCTCTGCAAATTCATCACCAACATCAACAAGTGCAACAATTTTAGAATGTTGAGTCATTTTTTTCAAGGCAGGCTTTCGTAAAATATCATTTCTTATGATAATGGAAGCATTTATACCTCCCTTCAATCTTAGCTCTTGACTTGGACCTATACTTCTTCCCATTAGATCATTTCTTGTTAGTTCTTCCTCTAGTAATATTCAGACTTTCAACATGATTCTCACTCTTGATCTCTGGTCTTTTATGGCTTTCCTTTGTACAGATAAAGGTATGCACTTCTATTGTTTGTTTTCTTCCAAACATGATGCCATCCTTGAAGTCTTCATAGAAACATGGCAAGACATTAAGGAGGTTTAAAGCTTTGTCCTCATCATCCAACTATTGAAACCAAGTAGGTTTTCCTCTTGTGATTTTGATTATAACAAAGGTATTTTATGAGAAAAATTTGTTGAAGGTGCAAACACGAAAAGGGGGTTGAATTGTGTTTGATAAGGTCGGTAACCTTTTGCTACTTTGATGAAGGCTGGTTGGTTTTTATGAATTACTTAGATAAGAAGCAATCAGGTTGAAAGACAGTAACAATGAGCATATAAATAATTTGACACACAGATTTATCCTGGTTCACCACTAACTTGTCTACATCTAGTCCGCTCATTCAGGATGTTTTAATCCACTAATTCTAATACCTTGAATTACATAGCACCTGACCCTCTAAGTTAGCCTTCCAAACAACCTAACAACCCTAGAATTTTGAGGAACTAACCACTTTGATCCTACAAGCCAAGTCATCTCCTAACAACCCAACAACCCCATATTGATGAAGGAACTAATCCTCTATCAGGTTGGTTACAAAATATTGGAATTTGAGTAGTTGCTTCTATTAAAACAGATAATAATAATAACTATCACACTCTAAGAAAAAAATACTTAGAAAATGTTTCTAATTGGAACAAGTGTTTCTTTCTTTAAACTCTAAGATGAATTTGAAATTTTGAGCTTATGAGTTCTTCTCCTCTTTTATGATTTTCGATGGTCTTCTTCTTTAGCCTTGAGTATCTATATATAGATAAATTAGGGCTTCAATTTAGTCCTTGTTTAATTATAAATTATATCTTCATTCTTGGCTTGGTCAATAAAGATCTTATTCAAAAATACTTCTGTACAAGATGTTTTTTGATAATACATTCTTTAGCCAATTCTTTATATATGAATCCAATTGAGAAGTTCTTCTAGATTAATTGTGTTTGTATTTTTGATGACTCTTCATGATATGCATATTTTTTTTAGTCGTATTTATCTTTTATTAATTAGTTAATTTAAAGATTTATTTGATATATTTTGTTGATTTTATTTCTTTAATTTGATTAAATGTTTATGTTCTTATTTCCTTGATTAAGTAGAGATTTTTTGGAGTTTTGGGTTGTTATTTTGTTTTAGTGCAATGCTGAATTTTGGTGAGAAATCAACATGACCTATGTTGCGTATTCCATCAATATATGGAGTTTTATATGTCCAATTGGAGTCAAACCAAGTGCAATCGAAATCTAAGATTCATAGCTACAACATTCATGAAGACACCAGAACCAAATTCAGATTCTAGAGAGTAGCAAAATGCAGTATACGTCAGACAACAAATGTTGTGCGCCTAAAGCACAACAGCCGCGCCTGAGGCGCGTTTCTTGCCTTTCAGCACTGTCAGTGTGCCCTTGAAGTGCATTTTCTGCACCTGAGGCGCATTTCTTGCCTTTCAGCACTGCCAACGCGCGCTTGAAGCGCGATTTCTGCGCCTGGGGCGCGTGGACGCGACATCATTCATTAAAAACACAATTTTTCACTTTTTTTTGGTATCTTTTTTACTATTGGGAAGTGGGGAGACTTGTGCCCTAGCATAGAAACTCAAAGACGGCCGTTGCTAACACCATTGGAGCTGTTTTATAAAGAATCATTCATGAATCTTTCTTGTAATTCTTCTCTAATCTCTATCTTTTACATCTCTGTCATGAGTAACTAAACCCTATTTGTTAGGGATGAGTGTAACAAGATGAAACTCTTATTTTTCTAATTTGATTTCTATTTATATGAATGAGTTTATTGAATTATTTTTCTCATCTCTGTGCATAATGCTTTTTATTGCTTGATCAATATTTAAATATTCTATGATTCGTATTTTGAAACGGGAGTGTACTCTACGAGTGCTTGAGATGAGAAATTCATGAATTTGTAGTCTAGGGATAGATGCAGGTCATGAAACCAAAAAAATAGTTGCAAAGTCAATAGTTTAAAAATAGGATTCTTGTACGGTAATGCTTAATTCTTATCTTAAACCTACTAAGGAATTAAGGGTTACTTTGGAATTAAAGGTTTTGTCACTATGACATTAGGGCAAGAATAATAAAGAGAATTCGGTGATAATCCAATAAAGGAATTCAGTAACTAGGATCAAATTAGACACCAAGGTTAGATTCGAAGTGAAACTCATCCCTGACACTTTTCTCATTATAAAGGATCAATTTTATTACAGTTGTTAATTTTAAATATTATTTCAATCAATTTGGAAACTATTTGTTCAATTTTAGTAATTAAATATAATTTAATAGTAAAACGCAATCCTTGAGTTTGATATTCGGTACTACCGTTTTATTATTACTTGCAATGATTCAGTACACTTGCTGAAACTTTTTAAATTTTGTTTAGATTGAGTTTATCAATTCTTCAGATTGATACTGTTCAAGTTTTGTTGTAGATAAATCCTTATCAATTCTTCTTTTCTACTTGGTCAAATATTTTCTTTAATTATAAATATGAATTAAATATATATATATTTTTTTTTTATAAATCTGAATCAAATCTTTTTTCAGATTGTCTTCAAATTATAAATATGAATCAAATCTTATTTTAGATTTTCTTCAAAAACACAAATATACTTGCATACTATGTGAAGTCAAATATATTGTTCTCATAAAATACTTATGTTATCATCAAAACTCTAAGTATAAAACCAACTTGGTTTCAATATTTGTTTGGTCTAATAGCTTTATTATGTGCGTAAGAATTAGAACAGGAAATAATAAGAAGATATCATAGGCAAGAAATAAGAAGAAAAATATTAGAGGACTATATCAAAGGAATGGACCAGAGGTGGTGATAAGAGGAAACGAAGGGAGAAAAAGACCAGAGGAAAGTCACTAGAGCAACGAAACACTCAGAATTGGACAAATGCAGGTTTTGGAAAAGTACATGCATCTACCTTTGATAGTGTGCTTCTAGTAGCTCATGGTACTTCTGGTAGTTCAACGTGTTTTGGGCAGCTCAATGTGCTTCTGGTAAAGCAGTGTGCTTCTAATAAGTTTAGCATGCCTCTGATGAATAGTAATGTCTAGATTCTTTTGATGAACAATACTTTTGCATGCCTCTAATTAACATTATTTCTGCATGCCTTTGATGAACGTTATTTTTGCATGTCTCTAAGGAACAATATTTTCACACCTTTAAATTAGAAAAACACAATTGAACCCCTTCTCATGTTTGCGCACCTTCAATTGGTATCGAAGCTCGATCTCAAGGCTAAGCACTTTACATTGTTTGAGGAATGATCCAAGGATTTAAGATGTTAGGATTTGGTGAAGAAGCCTCAAGAGGAAACATCAATCGACAAAATTTTGTTTGATAAAGAATGATTCGAGTATTGGAAGGATAGATTGAGGATTTTCCCTATTTCATAAGATCTTGAATTCTAGGACTTAGGGAAGATGGCTGCAGTGCTCCAAAAAATACTAATAGTATTGAGTTCTAAGGAAATGTCTAGATGCTGAAAAAAGAAAATGTACAAGATGCATCACAAGTCCATAACCTTGATGATAAACGCAATCACCTTCAAGGAGTTTGACAAATGCACTAACAAGGAGACCACAAATTACATTTATGACAATCGGATTCTGACGTATGAAGAAAACAAGAAAGTTCAAGAAGCTAAGGCAAATCTTCTTTCAAAAAGTATGAGTTTTTTTAAAATGAAGGAAGATGAAGACATTGAAGCTATGTTTTCCAGATTTCAGACATTGGCCTTCAAATTAAAGTTACTTGAAAAGAGCTACCCAACTGCTAATCATGTCAAGAAGATCCTAAGGAGCCTTCAAAGCAAGTGGAGACCCAAGATCACAACTATTCAAGAAGCAAATTGCCTAAACACTCTTAAAATGGAGGAATTAATCAACTCCCTGATGTTAGGTAAAATTTAGCTTGCCGAGGATGAGCCTAAGCAAAAGCAGAAGACTTTGACTTTGAAATCCAAACATAAGAAGACTCTAAAGGTAACAAAAAAATTATAGGATAATGATTTTGATGATTAGAATGTCGATTTAGAAGAAAAAGAGCTTGAATTGATATACAGAAAGATTTAGAGGATGTGACATAGAGAAAAGAAGTATGTCCTATAGAAAATTTCCAAGCAGTTCAGTAAAGGAAATGATGAAAAATATGATAAGAAAAACATCTTCTTCTATTTCAAGTGAGAATATTCAAAGAGAAGTTTATGATGGATGCATGGGGTGACTTTGATGAATCATCTGATGATGAAGAGGAAGATGATCTGATCCTGATGGCGTATATTGATATTGAATCTAGATCCAATTGAGATATGTTATGACTTAACCTTATTTTAATTAATTAAAGTCATAAATGAAAAGAGATATATCTTTGTAAAAGTAGATGATTACACTAGATGGACTTGGGTAAAATTCTTAAGAAATAAAGAGGACTGCCACAAAGTTTTTATTGCATTTTGCAAACAAGTAATGAATGAAAAATGTCTTAGGATGCATGGGGTATGATGGATGCATGGGGTGATGGATGCATGGGGTGACTTTGATGAATCATCTGATGATGAAGAGGAAGATGATCTGATCCTGATGGCGTATATTGATATTGAATCTAGATCCAATTGAGATATGTTATGACTTAACCTTATTTTAATTAATTAAAGTCATAAATGAAAAGAGATATATCTTTGTAAAAGTAGATGATTACACTAGATGGACTTGGGTAAAATTCTTAAGAAATAAAGAGGACTGCCACAAAGTTTTTATTGCATTTTGCAAACAAGTAATGAATGAAAAATGTCTTAGGATTATAAAAATTAGAAGTGATCATGAAGGAGGTATTGAATACAAGTTCTTTGAAAGTTTTTGTGGTGATAGTGGAAACTCGCGCAACTTCTTAAAACACCACACCAAAATGGATTTGTAGAAAGAAATAATAGATTCCTTCAAGAAATGGCTAGAACCATGTTAAATGATTTGAATGTTGCAAAACATTTATGGGCAGAGGCAATTAACACTGCATGTTATATTCATAATAGAATTTTAATGAGACCAATATTGAATAAAACACCATATGAATTATGGAAGGGTAAAAAGCCTAATAACTTATACTTTAAGAAATTTGGTTGTATTTTTTATATGTTAAACCCATAGACAACCTTGGCAAGTTTGACCACCGCTCACAAAAGTGTACTTTCCTTGGATACTATTAAACATCCAAAGCTTATGGAGTGTTCAATATGGAAAATTAAATTGTGGAGCAGTCGTTACATGTTAAATTTGATGACAAATAACTTGACATTTAAAAGTCAAAGCAAGTTGAGGATGTTGCAGGTTTATTAAAACCAGGGGAAACAGATGCTGACAAACTAGAATAACCCAAACAATTAAAGGATCCAAGTAAATCATAGAGAGATCACAAAACTTTAGAAAATGAATTTGACCAAGTTAGAAGCAATCAAAATAAATTAGAAGTCAGATATGGATTGAAATACAAGTCATCTTATCCCAAAACTCCGACTATTGGAAATTACAATGATCCTCTAAAGACTACGTTTGTTGATCAAGCATTGACAGGTGATGGATAAATCCTTTCAATGCAAGAATATTTGAATGAATGTAAAAGTAATGATGTTTGGGATCTAATACCCAAACCAAATAAAAAAATTATTGGAACCAAGTGGGTTTTCATAGATAAGTTAAATAAATAGGGAAAAGTTGTTAGAAACAAGGTCAGATTGGTTTAACAAGGTTACAATCAAGAAGAAATTATTGATTATAATGAGACATTAACTCTAATGGCGATGTATTGATTATAATGAGACATTAACTCTAGTGGCCATGTTAGAGGCAATACATATCCTACTCTATTTTGATGCCTATCGTAATATTACTTTATTTCAAATGAATGTAAAAAGTGACTTATTGAATTGTTACATAAGTGAGGAAGTATATGTAAAACAACCTTCCGGTTTTGAAAATGTTGAGTTTCCAGATCATGTCTTTAGGCTTAAAAAGTCATTATATTGATTGAAACAAGCCCTTTGAAAGAGGACAAGTTGACACTACCTTCTTCAGAAAAACTGTTGAAAATGACATTCTTGTGATTCAAACTTATGTTGATGATATTATTTTCGGATCTACTAATGGTATTCTTTGTCAATAATTTGCTAAGTTAATGCAACATGAATTTCGGATGAGCATGATAGGATAACTGAAGTTCTTCTTAGGAATACAAATTCAACAAAGTCAGAATGGTGTATACATTTATCAAACCAAGTATACGAAAAAGCTTCTCAAGAAGTTTAAGATGAATGATTCCAAACACATGACTACACCAATGCACCCTAATTTATCACTGGATAATGACGAATCGGACCAAAGATTGACTAGAAAACATATAGAAACATTATTGAGTCACTATTATATATTACTGCTTCCAAACCTAATATTCTATTTAGTGTGAGTGTGTGTGCCAAGTTTTAGGCTGAGGCAATGGAATCTCACTTAACTGTTGTTAAGAAGATCCTTAGATATCTAAAAGTTATTTCTAACATTGGTTTGTTATATAAGAAGTTTGCTATGTACATATTAAGTCAGTATTGTGATGCTGACTATGCTCGAGACAAACTTGAAAGAAAAAGCACTAGGGAAAATTGCACATTTCTTGGTGAAAATGTAATCTCCTAGTCAAGGAAGAGACAAAACACGGTTGCAATGTTAACAACAGAGGCTAAGTACATTTCAGCAACTGGTTGTAGCTCTCAACTGCTATGGATGAAACACCAACTAGAAGATTACAAAATCATTGAGCGTAACATTCCCATATCATGTGATAATACTTATGTTATTTGCCTAACAAAGAACCCAATCTTGCATTCTAGGGATAAACACATTGAAATTAAACATTACTTTATTAAGGTTTTTATTAAAAAAAGAAGTACTAAATACCCACTCTATAGACACTGAACACCAATTGGTTGACATATTCACCAAACCACTAGTTGAAGATAAATTTGAATTCATTAAGACAAATATGAACCTTACCTTTATATCTGATTAAAGTTATGTTATGCCTATATTAGTTTATATTCATATTAGTTTGTATTTTATGTTTTGTTTATTCCCTAAAAAAAAATTAAGGGCATGACGGAAAAAAAAAACTTCAAGTCTTTTTGTTTGATGAAAAAAGAGGAAGAAAGATATTTGAGAACAATTTCTATTTTGATATGTTTATGTGGGGAGAGAAAGTGTATGCATGTGGGGAGAAAAGAAATGTAAAACTAATTAGACATTGGGAGAGCCTTAAGTCAAAGGGAGTCACGTAATAAAAGCCAATGAATTGTTATAAAAAAAAATACATTTTTGTCATCATCCAAAAGATGGAGATTGTTGAAACCAAGTTGGTTTTCCTCTTGCGATTTTGATGCTAACAAAGGTATTTCATGAGAACAATTTCTTTGGACTAATGACTTCATTAAGTGTGTAGGAATCAAAACAGGAAATCAGAAGAAGATATCAGAAGCAAGAAATAAGAAGAAAAATATAAGAGGTGGTGACTAGAGGAAGTCAAAAGAGGAAGTATAAAGGTCAGTGGAAACGAAGTCAAATCAGTCAATCAAATCCTCAAAATCAAGGAAATGCATGTTCTAAAAAAATATGCACGTATGCCTCTGATAGCATGCTTTTGGTAGTTCAACGTGTTTTTGGTAGTTCAACATGCTTTTGGTAGCTCAACGTGCTTTTGGTAAATCAATGTGCTTCTAGTAACTTTAGCATTCCTACAGTGAACAGTAACTTCAGAATGCTCCGATGAACAATATTTTTGCATGCCTCTGATGACTAGTGTTTCTACATGGTTCTGATGAACAGTGATTCTGCATGCCTCTGATGAAAAATATTTCTTCATGCTTTTGATGAATGACAGTTTTGCATGACTCTAATATTCAAAGCTATTGTTCAAGCATGCCACTGAAGTTCATGTTAGGCTAGCTCTAATAATTACAACATGTTCTAGAGTGCTGCCTTCGATAAGGAGTGTCTAAAGTTGCACTGACTCTGATAATGCATGAAAAGCGAAGTTTCCTATTCAACCAATTCAAAGTTACACAATTTTTCCTACAACAAAATTATTCAAGCAACATAGCATTTGATTCCAACAATCAAGTCACTGATTATGATGGAGAAAAGTCAACGACTCTGATAAAATGATAAAGGCTTTTATAGATTGCCATATCCTTACTTTCGAAGGTCCAAGAACAAGCCAAAATTGTTCCTGCCCAAATAAAATCAACTGAATGAAGGAAGACTCAAGTGAATGAATTTGTAAACATAATATGAACAAATACTTACAATATTTTTCTAGAAGAATAGCTCATATCAGATTGAGAAATAAAGAGTTGATTACCGATCATATTATCGAAACATATCTATCATAATTATATTTGGGAGAAATATTTGTTGACAAGTTGGAATGAAGATACGATTCATAGTTCATAAGGGACTAAAATAAAGCCCTAATTTGTACTATAAATAGATACACAAGGCTGAAGAAGAATTCAACGAACCAACAACTCAAAAACCCTAAAAACCAAAGTTATTCAGAAAAACCTCAAAAGCTCAGAGTTTATGGTTTTAAGTTCTAGCAAAACACTTGTTCAAAGTAAAATATTCTAAGTAATGCAGTATGGAAAATTCATTATATCAAATATGCTTAAGTAGAAGAAAAACCAAACCAATCTCCAACTCATTGTAACTCAGTCCAATAATGGTTTTAGTCTGCCTCAAGACATATATGGATCTCAGTTCTGTTTGTTTTTAAATTTATTTCTATGTATGTTTTAATGGCAACAAACCTTATGAAATAAATGATTAAGTTTTATGAATGGTGAGCTACTAATCATTGCACCTGAGTTTTATTTAAGGAACATGAATTGCATAAGTGTATAAGCAAGAAGCCACTCACATAAACAAGTGCATAAGTATCTACTCAATAATGAAAAACATCTCAAAAGGAATATATCATATATCAATCATTCAAGGGAATGATTATTGCATCTTCAAGAGAACATCTTCATGAAGAAAATGTCCAATACATTCATACTTATACTAAAGTATCTCAATGATACTTGATGGACAAGACATAACATCAAGAGAAATTGTAGGAAGTATTACTTCAACAAAAGAATGATGGAAAAACTTTCACCATGATGTTGTGGTTATTCAATTGAAGAACAATTGACAAAAAAGATATTTTTAGAAGAGCAACATGTAGTAAATCAGTTGACATTTCGCACATGATGTTCCCAACATTGAATGAATAATTAAAAGTCAATATTTGAAGGCCTACTTGCGAAAACAAACATGCAGATTGATCTCCAGATTGATGAAAAATTTATCACAAGATCATTATGGTTTATCAAATGATCATTCTGGTTTATCAAGATCATTCTAGTTTATCAAATGATCATTGATAAGCTATAATTTATCTATTTTTATAACTTTATTTGATAGGTTAGTTTGATGTTTTTAATTCAATTTTAGTTTTATTTTACTACCTTTTTGTTTTGTTTTGATTGCAAGGAGAAGTGAAGGAATAAGTGAAGATTTTTGGAGCAAAAGAGATTTGAATTCAAGTGGTGCATCATGATCAAGAAAATGAAAGAAACTCAAGTCCATCAAACATTGCGACCTGACCATAATAGTCATTACAACCATAATGGATGAACGCAAAGAAATAAATAAAATAAGAATTTGTCAATTTAAGTCAACAAGGATTAGTGTCTGGCAAGTAATAACCATTATGACCATAATTTGTTAATCTTCTGCAGCTGTACCTATTACTGTCTGGCGATAATGGCCATTATGGCAAAAAATGGCTCATTTTCTATTGAACCGTTTTCCTCCAATGAAATTATGATGGTTTCTTGTAATTAAAGTTCACGAAGGCACCTAAGACTATAAAAAAGACCAAAATAGTTAGTTTTAGGGACAATCCTACTCACAATCTCTTCCTATTCTTTCTTTTGTTCTTGTATTTCTCTTAGAAATTTTCTAGTTTCAATAATATTGAGTTTTCTATTTTTTTTGGGTTATTTTATTATGTTATTTTATATCTCCAATGTTTTTATATTTAAGTTTTGATTCTACTATGGTCATACATGAGTAGAACTTCCTTGGCTTGGGATTGACGGATTTCCAATGTTTGATCTCTAACAATTTCTATTTCTTTTTGTCATTGGTGTTGATCTTTTAATCCAATCTTAGTAAGAATCATATTCATACTTATATATCAAATAATATACCGAAAGGTAGATTTGATATCTGACCCCTAAGATTGGACAAGAGAATCAAATCATGAAAATAGATTTTGGTTCTTTTGAAATCATGAAAGATATATTCTATTAAAGGATTTTGCTAATACATCAATCATGAAAATAAGTTGGTTATTAGTTTAAAATACACTTTTGTTCTTTGAAAGAAAACATTAGTTACAATTATTTATCTTATTTTTAAGAGTTTAACACCCATAACTCATAGAAGATTAATTGTATTCATCATTCTGAAAACTACAATCCCAAGGCTTTATTTTTATTGAATTTTAAATAAAAAATCATTATCAACATTTATTGTTTTAGCTAAACATCATATTAAAGAGACACTAGTACTAATAATAAAGTACTTGTGGGAACGATAATTTTTACTACGCGATAATATCGTAGAATGAAGATACCATTCAAAATTCACAAGGGAATAAAATAAAGGCCTAACTTTTACTACAAATAGATACTCAAGGCTGAAGAAGAATTCAACGAACCAACAAACTAAAAAATCCTAAAAATCAAAGTTATTTAGAAAAACCTCAAGAGCTCAGAGTTCATGGCTTTAAGTTTTAGCAAAACACTTGTTCAAAGTAAAATATTTGAAGTGATGTAGTGTGGGAAAATCATTATATCAAATATGCTTAAGTAGAAAAAAAATCAAACGAGTTTCCAACTCATTGTAACTCAGCCCGATAGTGGCTTTAGTGTGCCTCAAGATATATGTGGATCTCACTTGTGTTTGTTTTTCATTTTTTTGTTATGTAAGTTTTAATGACAACAAACCTTATGAAATAAATGATTAAGTTTTATGAATGACGATCTACTAATGATTGCACCTGAGTTTTATATAAGAAACATGAATTACATAAGTGTATAAGCAAGAAGCCATTCACATCAATAAGTACATAAGTATCTACTCAATAATAATAAAATCTCAAAAGGAATATATCATGTATCAATCATTCAAAGGAATGATTATTGCATCTTCAAGATAACATTCATGAAAAAATGTCCAATACATTCATACTTATTCTAAAGTATCTCAATGATATTTGATGGACAAGACACAACATGGGAAACACCAAGAGAAATTGTAGGAAGTATTACTTCAACAAAAGAATGATGGAAAAACATTCATCATAACGTTCTGGTTATTCAATTAAAGAACACTTGACAAAAATAGTATATTTAGAAGAGCAACATGTAGTAAATCAGTTGACATTTCGCACATGGTGTTCCCAATATTGAATGAACAATTAAAAGTCAATATTTGAAGGCCTACATGCAAAAAACAAACATGCAAATTGATCTCTAGATTAATGAAAAATTGATCACAAGATCATTATGGTTTATCAAAACCATTATGGTTTATCAAATGATCATTCTGGTTTATCAAGATCACTCTAGTTTATCAAATGATCATTCTAGTATATACAAGATCATTCTGCTTCATATAAACAATAGTCTGGACTAACCAAGATCTTGAACAATTTGTTACAAGTAAATTAAAGCGCGAATTTCAAGTGAATAAATTCCGAATTTCAAGTGAATTAAATATCAAGACAACTCTAAACCCAAATTAAAGCCCAAAAGTCCACAAAAACAAACAATATCGAGATCAATTTCTAGATTGATAAGCTATGAGCAAGGACAACTAGGAAAACAAGGACGTTGTTGCTGCACCTTTTTGAAAAAAGCACATCATACTTTTGAGGCAAAGGGCTGACACTACAACTACTAAATCATTGATCCATATGTTCCATACAACATAAAACCAAGACCGTTCTGGTTTTACAAAAGAACATTCTGATTATTCTCCTTTAAAGAAATAACTTTCCACATTCCAACCCACAAGTTAAAGAGTATCAAGACTGCTCCAATTAATGGTGAATCCCAGAACTCAAGCTAAAAGCCCAAATGAGGAAAACATCTTCTAGATTGATGACTAGATCAATCTCCAAATTGATAAGTTGTGAGCAAAGACACAAGTACATTGTACTTACATTATTTTGTAGAAAGCTTTGCATAATTCTCTTTTGAAATAATACCAACTAACATTTCACAGCTCATTCACTCACTCATTCACGTTTTCCATCAGACTCAAAAGCAAGAATATTCTTTGTCAAGAACGTTGTGCACAATAATATAAACATGTGTTTAATGACTTTAAAATATATCTGAGACTAGGGAAATGTGTCCAATGACTATATTCAGTTTAAACTAAATATTGAAAGCCTTTTATCTTTTATAAATTGAAGATCAATTGAAAGATAAAGGCAAAAGTTCAATTTACAAATCTACCAACACTTCTCCAAGTAGTAACAGGTAAAAAACTATTCAAGCAAACTCTAATTCTCTTCACTATATTTGTGGATCATCATCTACGAAGTTATCTTTATTTATCTCAAACAAGTGTTGAGAAGTTTCAAGATCCCAAACACTTTTATCATACACATTATTTGAAACTCAATTCAATCTTTTATGTTAGATTTAGTGTGTTTGTAAAAATCCCTTTCTAGATTGAAAACTGTAAAAAAAAAAAATTTCTAGGGTGAAAGGTGAATATTGTAATTGATCAAGGTGTGATTAAGAGAAAATGTGTGAAGGAGAACATTCTACTTCTGAAGCACATAGTGAAAATCTCACGGTTGTGAATATTGGACTAGCCCAAGCTGGGTGAACTAGTGTACTTTTTGTGTGTGATCTTTCTATCCCTTATCTTTAATTATTTAAACACACAAACCACACTTCATTATAAACTAATTTGTTTTATTTACTTCTAATATACCTATAATATTTTGGACATTCTGTTTCAGCCAAAATTGATCTAGAGTTAATTTAAATTAAACACATGAATAAATAATTTACAAGAGTCACAATTCAAACCCGTTTCTTATTATATACGTTGCTACTTCATTGTTAAGAAAACTTGACTTGTAGGATCAATTGGGTAGTTTGCTTATAACAATCTGTAGGTTTCAGGTTTAGTAGAGAAGACTTGACTTGTAGGGTCAGTGTATAGTTTATTGTACAAAGTCTGTAAGTTTAGGTTATTTAGAGATGACTGACTTGTAGGGTCAGGTGTTGTGTAATTCAAGGTTTTTCAATTAATGGATAAATCCTTATATGTGAGGTAGGCATGGCAACAGGGCGGACGCGAAGGCAGATTTTGCCTCATCCACCCCCACACCCGATTAATCGGGAAAAATCTACATTTGTCCTCGTTTCATAGCGAATGTGAATTGAAGCCCCCATCTCCTCCCACAATGGGGTTCGAATTTCCCCGCCCAACCCGTACCCATTCATTTATATAAAATTATAAATTTAAAAATCATATCTATTATAATTATTATAATAAAATAATTATTAATAAACAATAATAAAATTAAAAAAATAGTTTCTATAGAAACAAGATTATAATTTTTAATTTAAAAAAAATATAAAGTATATTCAATATGTATACGTATATAAAATTTAAAAATTACAATAATATTACTTATAGGACGGGTTTGGATGTAGGTGTGGGGTGGATATCAACACCCGTAAACCCGTCTCCACCCCCGAATTTTAATTTTAGAGAAAATATGCATCTGTATTCAATCAAAGTGGGTTTTCTACGTCCAAATCAAGACGAATTCAGGTGGATACCCGCAGGTGCGAGTTATATTATCATTCCTAGTGTGAGAAGACTGGACGTAGCTGTCAAGTTGGTGGTGAACCATGATAAAATCCTTTGTGTTCTTTTTACATTGCATTGGTGTGGGGTGGATATCAACACCCGTAAACCCGTCTCCACCCCCGAATTTTAATTTTAGAGAAAATATGCATCTGTATTCAATCAAAGTGGGTTTTCTACGTCCAAATCAAGACGAATTCAGGTGGATACCCGCAGGTGCGAGTTATATTATCATTCCTAGTGTGAGAAGACTGGACGTAGCTGTCAAGTTGGTGGTGAACCATGATAAAATCCTTTGTGTTCTTTTTACATTGCATTATATGTTTTACTACTGCCTCAAATTAGTAAAATTGTGTAAGTCACCAAATCATTATTAGAATTAAGAAAATAATTTTAAATTAGAAAAACACAACTCAATCTCTCTTCTTGTGTTTGTGCGCGCGCCTTCACCAATTTGACTTCCAAATTTTCTAAATCATGAAGAATCTTATTAAAATCAACATTTTGTTATATAATAGGTTTCTCTTCATCCATTTTAAATGAGAACAATTATTATTTCAAGAAGATACTATTTGAAATTGATTTAGTCGTAGAGAAACTCAAGTTTAAGCCATAAGGTTGTCGTTGTTGGTTCTCTTGCAACCTCTCTCAAACCTTTGTCTCCAAGACACAAGATGATGACACTATTTGCTTTTTCAACCCGTTTTTCCTTTTCTTGAATAGTCATTGTTGCAAGAAGAGCTGATACACCCTTCAATGCATCCACCAAACCTTATTGTACCAGAACAACATGCATATTTATCTTCCAAAGACCAAAATCATTTGATCCATTGAATTGTTCAATATCAAGTAGTTTCAGCCATTGTTGCTCCCTTTCCTAGAAACCGCCTCAATTGTTAAAACAATAATGGGATCTGCAACAAGAATTAACCAACAAATATCATATAAAAAGAATATCAATGAAGTTGTAAAAAAATAGCTATAATGCAAATTTAAATACTTAATAATAGAAATCAATGTAAATGAAATTAAAGAAAGAGAAGGCAAAGAATAACCCTAGCTAATATATAGTTGTGCAGTCTCAATTGCTTGAGACGTCACACCAAAGCAATTCACTATCTTGTATCTATCACTATTGCAAAAAAAACAATACAAGTTTCTCACTTTCAATCTCTCAATATTCTCTCCCTTAGTCTATTTTCTGATTATCTATGAATCTTAATCTCAATTGCATAGACCTCATTTTTCATCCCATGCAATAAATGCATTCACAACAGTATATAGCCTTCTTAAACAAGTTATCTTAACTCACTATAATAATTTAGTATAACCAATTTGACCAAATTTAATTATAACACACTAAACAATAACTAACTCTAACCGTTGATGATTAAGGCATATCTTCACATAGATATAAACTCTTATACAAATTACTAAATATCTTTATTATATTTTTCAAATTTATTTTAATAATAACTACACACAAAATATGTATATATATAAAAGTGAGTGGTATAAGCAAAATTCACGTCAACCAAGGTTGAGGATGTTCGGAAATTATTTTCTTTCACTTATTTTCTTATTCAATATTTTATTCTTTCACCTAAAAATTAAATGCTTGTTGAAGTACATGTACCATTGGAAGATGAAAAAGTTAGAACTACTCCACTACATTAATAAAGGGAATACCGAGACAACTTCGCTCTAAGTTTATTTTCTTTTTCTCAAAAATTGACAAGACTAAAAAGGCAAGAGTATTAAGAACTTCATGCATAAAATGTTTAACGTAAACATTCAAATGGTGCAGGAAAATAAAATGTAAACAATCAACATAAACCTTTGCACTTCTAATAATAAAAATGGAACTCCCCTCCAACACTGATATAGGTGGTATAAATGAGTCATTGATATTGGTGGTATGGTAATTGTCACTTGTCAAATTGATCCTGCTCAAATTCGTGAAGTTCCTCTGCATAAAAGAATAACCATCTGATCTTTAGCTTGTGCGTTAAAAACAAATTCAACTTCAACATTTAGGCTTCTAAAATGAGGGTATATAGATATGTTTGTCTTAATCATTTTAGAGATTGTTCTAATTTTGAAAAACTGGATCTATAATAAAGAAAGGTGCAATTTTAGTAATAATTAAGGAAATGGTAAAATATATTTTTAATTTCTATAAAATTTCAAAAATTTATTTTTAATCTTTGTAAAAAATTCTCAACTTTTTAATCTATAGATTTTTTTAATTCACTTTAATCCCTATTTTAAAAAGTTTGGATAAAAAATTGATATTTTTAGTCTCTATAAATTAAAATATAGACAAATTGAATAAAATTTTGTTAGAGACTAAATTTAAAAGGTAATAATTTTGTAGAGACTAAAAATAAATTTAATTAAAAAAATTGGAGTCTCTTCATTGGCGCGTTGATGTACAGTTGGGCTGGATGCACATGACCATCACCGACCCTCCGTATATGGTGTCATTCAAATGCCATAAGACCATTTTTGAAAGAATAAAACAAAATATCTAGGTTGGAAATTTGTTTGTCGATGCTTGAAAATATATCACATGATCGGATGTTTAAAGTTATGCATAATGTTATCTATATCGACGAAAAATGGTTTTACTTGGCAAGAAAATTGGAGAACTGTTGTTTGCTGATGGAGGAGGATGTGCAAAAGCAAAAAATTATCTGGGAAGGTTATGTTTTTAGTTGCTTTTACTCGCTCAAGGTTCAACTCACAGGGAAACGAAACTTTCTCAAGTAAAATTGGTGTTTTTGTGTGTTACCCAAGAACACCGGCTAAAAGGACAAGTGTTAACATAGTTGCATGAACAAAGCAGACAAAAACAACAACTTTAGTAAAAAGAGATGTGATAAGATCTTTTTGGAAAAATGGCCAAGAGATGACTTAGCGTCTACAATATTTATCAAACAAGTTAATGCAAGTATTAGGATTGAAAAGAATTATTTTTGTTAATGAAAAAAGTAAAGGTACACAATATTTATACTACAATAGAGTGAGTAAAATTATACAAGAAAGATAAACTAATTATAATCTAACAGTCCCCTTTAAGTTGGATCATAGATGTCAATCACGTGTAATTTGGATCAAATGGAATGTAAATGTGAAGGATCAAGAGGTTTGGTGTGGATGTCTTCTAACTGGTTCAAGGAAGAAACAGGGAGAAGATGGATGATGCCTAACATTAACTCTTCACGAACTAGGTGACAATCCAAATCGATGTGTGTGTTCATGAAAAGTAGGATTTTGAGCAATTAGGATGGTAGATTTGTTGTCACAATATATGGAAACTAGTTTCATCCTAGAAAAGTGAAGATTGTGGAGAAGATAAAGTAACCATTGAACTTCACATGTTGTGTTAGCTAAAGCATGATCTTTAGTCTTCGAAGAAGAACATAATAAACTATATCTATTATATATATTTAAAATAGAACCCCGAATACCACCTCACCCCCGAATTCCACCTCACTCCCCCCGATTGCCACCTCACCCTCGAATGCCACTTATACAAATATTTCCCACATCAGTCAGAAAGCTGATGTGGACCTTTCCTCCTTTCTCCCATTTTCCTTCAATCCTCCACTCAATCCCTAATATCTTAATCTCTTTAATATCAATCCTCATCTCAATCCCTAATATCCTTCTCTCTTTATGGTGAGTAATGATTTTATAATTTCTTTCCATCAATCTATTTTTTTTGTAATATTTTATAAAATAAAAATATATTTTCTATTTGACAGAAAATACATTTATTAAAAAAGTTACTTCCAATTATTAAAATATATAAATTTATTTAAAATAATATTATATATATATATATATAAATGAATATATTTAAAAAATATAATGAACAAAAGTTTACTATATATATGTTCTGAAGTATTGTATAAAATTAATTTATTTTTGGTACATATCAATATAACACTAATTCAATTGCACAAACAATTAGTTAAAATATTTAAATACCTAAAATTGATTTAAAGTATATGTAAATCTTTAATAAAATAAATTTCAAACTCTTGGTGAAATATATTCAATAATTTTCTTTTTTACAACAACTTCTTATGCTCGCAATTAAAATATCGTACTAATAAACATGATTTTCCCTCATTTTAATTTTCCTAATCATATTCAATTATTACAAATAAATAAAATAAATATTATAAGATAACT
>JBBPBS010001012.1:1064327-1086331 GCA_037974835.1 Cicer judaicum
TACAAACTCTTGATAAAATATATTCAATAATTTTTTTTTACAACAACTTCTCGTGCTCACAATTAAAATATCATACTAATAAAACAAATAAATTTAGACTACGCTACAATATAATTCAATATTAATATTTTTTAAAAATAAAAAATATTAAATAGTCAAATATATTTTTAAATTTATACATCTTATTTTTGAGTTTTGATTTTACATTTTATTTCATCAAATAAATACAAGTACCATTATATGTTGAAAAATAAATTAACAATCACACTACAATGAGTCAAACAACTATCCTATATAATAAATTATCATACGGATTTTATAAAATATTTTAAAAATTAAATTAGATTATTGTGATAAACATAATTTTCTATCATTTTAATTTTCCTAATAATATTCAGTTATTACAAATCAATAAAATAATATTATAAGATAATTATATTTATAATACATAAAATATTACTTACAAAATTTATAAAATTAATTAATATATGCGCAGCGCACGAGCCATAATCTAGTTTTGTTTATTTGTCTTCCATGAAATTAAAGATTAACCTCAAAAGATATTTAAGCCAATGATGGAGCGTCTGAAATTATTATATATATATATATATATATATATATATATATATATATATATATATATATATATATTATTTTGGGATTTAGGGTGTCACACATGAGGTATTCTTTTGGTGACTTATATGTATATTCTTATGATGAAATTGTCTATTGGCTTATCTATTTTGTTAAGCTCTCGCAAAGGTGATTCTATGGTTCTAAACGTAGTTCCTAGAGCCAAAGATCATATTTTGGAATATTATCAACAACAATAGGTAAACTATTTGGAGTGCCAATACCTTCAATAGGTTCAAACAAGATGTACATCAAGAAGGCTATCACTATGCAACTCAAAACTATTATTAATAAGTGTGTGTCTTTGTAAAAGTGTAGGATATGAAATATGCATTATTCAATAGTTTCAACAATGCTAACAAAACATATAAGCATATACAAAAATAAAACGATCTACTAGCTTAAAGGAATAATATAATGACAACTAATACATATAAAGAAATAATGAACACATAAAGTAAAAGAATATGAATAATAAATAGATATTGAAAAAGTTAAAAATTTTATACAATTAATTATGTTAGGCTTGATTCTCTAAAAATCCCAAGTGAAGTTTCCAACTCTCGCAGTTTAGAGTCTAAAAATGTCTTTGAAATCAATTTTAGATTTCATGAGTCGATTATGTGCAGCAAAAATATTAGCACCCTATGAAATCCGTTAAAAATAACAGTTATATGTAATTAATTGTGCATAATTTATGTTAACTTAAAAAAAAAATATTTTCTCCTTATTAATAAATAGATATAAAAATTGATTTATATGAATGAGATAATGAAATAAAAGTGTTTAAAATGGAGAGGAAATTTTTTATTATTGTGGTTGATAAGAGTACATTCTTGCTCCAATGTATCTCTAGGCGCGATAGATAAATCAAAACTACATAGTTCTTAGAAAAAAGATATGGATGTGTTGATATATTTTAAAGAAAGTGTGTTTTGTTGTTGATAAAAAAAACAAATTGTTTTTTTGAAAGGAAATGATTTTTTTTTATTTGAATAATTAATCTAAAATATGAGTTTTAAAACTATCAAGTTGTACAACTAATGTCTTAATTATTCAAGGACTAAAAAGATGTCACATCTAGTTAATCCGTTTAAGAATAATTTTATTATTTTGGTGATAAAAAGGGAGCTTTAAAACCACCAAATTGTACAACTTGTGTTTTAAAATCTCAAAGACTTAAAAGATGTCTCATCTAATTAAATAAAGTTAAAAGTCAATTTTAGATTAATTTATTTATAAAAGCGTGCTAACACTATCAAGTTGTATAACTTGTGTCATAACAACTCAAACATTATAAAGATGTCTCATCTAATGAACTTTTAATTAAAAAAATAATAATAATTTAGAAGATTTAATATTTGTTAGAAATTCATTGAACATGATAATAAATAAATAAGTTGGACTAGTTAAAAACTAAATGTTGAAGGCCTAAAGCTGGAAAAAAAAATGGACTTGGAGTCCAAAACCTAATTTCTATACATAATTAAAAGAAAAAGAAAAAATTATATATAAAAAAATAAGTGCAAGTAAACCAAACTAGTATAAAAGCAAAGAGGGGTGGGGGCACAGAGCACACAAGAAGGAAGAAGAAAATAACAAGAAAAAAAAGAAAGAGACAAGAGGGCAACAACAGAAAGAGAGAAGCAAGAAGAAAAGAAGAAGGAAAAAAAAAGAGAGAAATAAAGAAAAGAGAAGAAAGGATATAGAGAAAGAGGAAGAGAGAAAGGGAAATAGAGATAAAATATCAGTGGATCGGGAAATCGTGTTCTTATTTTGGTTTTAGGTTTCATTGTTACATGTATTTCATTTTTTCTTACTAAAAAACACGTTTGATATTTGATCTTTTATATTTTTTTTTTAAAATATAAATGTTATTTAGAAAGACAAAATTACAGACATAATATTGAATATAAAAAAATATGTTGGATATATCAGAGACTTTTTTGCTTCTAGTTTCTTTCCCTATTTTCTCCTCTATTTTTAGTTTCCTCTCATATGGTTTTTGTGTAGTAATGTTCCTCTTCCTTTTCCTCTTCCTCTTTTTATTTTTTGTTGATAATTTATAGACTCAAAGGATGAATTTGTGTGTCCATGAGATAAAATTGAGTTCTTGATTTTTTATTGTTTTGCAACATAAATGAAATAACCTCGTATAATTAGGAAAGGGATGACTCATCTTTTTGATTGAGTGTACAATTCGTGAAGATGACAACCTTATTAGGATAAAGGAAGAAAAAAAAACCTGAAATAAGTGAGGGGCCGTTGCTTGCGACTGAAAACAAGGAAAAAGGCCAACCAAGAAAAATGAGGCGTACTTTTTTTGTTTTATTTTATTTTTGATGTTAAATGTAATGTAATGAGAATCCATATAAATATAGACTTAAAATTGGATCATATTAATTAAATGATAATTTTTTAGATTTAATAATAATTAGTGTAAAATATTTATTAGATATATTATTACTTATTTTTTGAAATTATTTTTAATTTGTTTGAAAAAATTAGGGTATTACAAAACTCAACTTTCATGGTTGAAAAAGTCACCACTGATTAATAGAATCAAAAATAAAAAAAAGTCACAATTAGTTGCTTTTTAAATAACTAGGAAATAGCTTCAGCCCCTAATTGAAATACATAACCTATGATGCTTTTTATGTCATCTAAACCTCTTACAAAGTTACAATATTACTTTTCTCCATGCCAAACCTTTCAAGAATTTCTTATGCATATCTTGACTGACAAATGAAAATTTCTTGATTGGTTTGACTGACCATGAAAGTGTCTTCATTGATTGATTGAAATGAGATCATCCTCAATCTTCAACATCTCATCATCACCGCCATTTTTTATGAACATTGTACTTATAGGGACAGTTAAAATTCAATGAATGTTTTTAATATTGGTTGATTGAGCAACTTGTTAATGCAAAAGTAGTTTTAGCAACAATCCTTTGGTTGATATTTTGATGATAAAAAAAAAACAAATAAATAGCAATTATCCCCTAACTATATTTTCTAAGTTGTAGATTAACTTAGAAGACAAAGGTTTATATCAATGACTAACTATTTTATGGTAGAATAAAAATTATAAATAAATTTAAGATAATAATTTAAGTGTTTCTAAAAACAAAAGAATATTATCACCTAATAAACAAGAAACTATGTCTACTAATAGAGTAAGTCGTAATATAGGAATAAGAAATATTGTGATGTGTAGTTCAAGTCAAAGCGTTATTAGTTCTTATACAAGTTAGATCCTCTGAAGACGAAGGAAAAAAGAATCTACTAAACAAAGTTCTCAATAACTTTGAAGAAATTGTTAAAGTAATTTCTAAATCTGATGAAAGCGCTCTCAAACACTCCTCTAGTGAATCTGTTAACACAAGCAACAATCTAAATGTTCTGCCTCTGATAAAATTTATCAAGATAAATGATCGTCTGCCTCTGATATAATGTATCAAGTAAAATGATTGTCTACCTTTAATAAGTGTGTCAAGCACAATGATTGTTTGCCTCTAATAATTGTGACATGCATTATACTATCTGACATTGCTAAAAGTCAACACTGAGGAAAGTCAATTATCTAAGTAGTACACCCTCTAAAGAAGACAAGTTTGTTTATCCTTTGGTCATCATCTTGAATCCATTAAATTTTCTAAAAGTCTATGGGACATTGATGACTCTTCATCATATGCATATTTTTTTTATTAATTTTAGTCTTATTTATCTTTTATTCATTAGTTAATTTAAGCATTTATTTGATATATTTTGTTATTTTTATTTCTTTGATTTAATGAAATGTTTATGTTCTTAGTTCCTTGATTAAGTAGAGATTTTTCGGAGTTTTGCGTTGTTACTTTGCTTTAGGGAAGTGCTGAATTTTGGTGAAAAATCAACACGATCTATGTGGAGTACTTCAGCCATATTTGGAATTGCAGATATCCAATTGAAGCCAAACCAATTGCATATTAGAGCTAAGCTCCATAGCTACACTTTTCATGAAGACACCGGAACCAAATTCAGACTCTAGAGAGGTGAAAAATACAGACAATATCAACCAGAAGAAGTTATATGTCTGAAGCGTTTGCGCCTGAGGCGCATTTCCAGCTTGTTGTCACTGCCAGGACGCGCTTGGAGTGCAAAAGCTGTGTCGGGTCGCAATTTCAGACCAGCGACACTATCCAGGCACGCTAGAAGTGCCAACCCTACGCCTTGGGTGCGCAACACGCATCAGCATTCAGTAAAATGCATAATTTTTACTTTCTAAGGATCTTTTTGACTATTGGGAAGTTGGGAGACTTGTGCCTTATAATAGAAACTCAAAGAAGACAGTTTCTAACACCACTATAGCCGTTTTTATCAAGAATCATTCATGAATATTTCTTGTAATTCTTCTCTAAACTCTATCTTTTATATCTCTGTCAAGAGTAATTAAACCCTATTTGTTAGGGATGAGTGTAACAAGATGAAACCCTTATTTTTCTAATTTGATTTCTATTGATATGAATGAGTTCATTGAATTATTTTTCTCATCTATGTGCTTAATGATTTTTATTGCTTGATGAACATTAAAATGTTCTACGATTCGTATTTTGAAACGAGAGTGGACTTTACGAATGCTTGAGATGAGAAATTCATGAATTTGTAGTCTAGGGATAGATGCAGGTCATGAAACCAATTAAATTAGTTGCAAAGACAATAGTTTAAAAAGAGGATTCTTGTACGGTAATGCTTAATTCTAATCTTAAATCAACTAAGGAATTAGGGGCTACTTTGGAATTAAAGGTTCTGTCACTAAGACATTAGGGCATGAATAATAAAGAGAATTCGGTAATCATTCAATAAAGGAATTCAATAACTAAGAACAAATTAGACACCAAGGTTGGATTCGAAGTGAAACTCATCCCTGACATTTTTCTCATTATAAAGGATCAGTTTTATTATAGTTGTTAATGTTAAATATTATTTCAATCAATTTGGAAACTTTTTGTTCAATTTTAGTAATTAAATATAATTCAATAGTAAAACACAATCCTTGAGTTTGACACTCGGTACTACCGTTTTATTAATTCAATAGTAAAACGCAATCCTTAATTTAATTTATTTACTTAATTGAAATTTTTTGCTCTTCAATAAAATTTTTGTGTTTATTTTAGTTATTTATTTTTCTTTATTTTAAAACTCTTCATTACTCACAATTTGTCTAACCTTGTATGCGAGGCCAATCCTCGGCTGAACTTATCTTTGATCCAAAAATTAAAAAAACCGCGAAAGCACATCGAAAGGCGGCTCGAGAAAAGAGACAAAGGGAATCACATTTAGTAGTGGAAGAAGAGGTTTTGGGTGATTTCGTCATATTCATTGAGATGGCCGATCCACCACCACTAAAACGTACTCTCGGTGAGTATGGGAATCCAAATAGAAATCGTGCTCAATTGCCCATCCATAACCAACCAGTTATAATCAACAAGTTTGAAATAAGTCTCGCTCTATACTGAGAATTGAAGGAGATTCATTTTGTTGGTAAACATAACGAAGACGCCAATAGACATCTCACAAATTTCTTTGAATTATGTGAAACATTGAAGGTGGAGGGTTGTTTGGAAGAAGGCAAGATGTTGAAACTATTTCCATTTTCATTGAAAGATGATTCTAAGGAGTGGCTTAATTCCTTTCCAGCCGGTAGCATCACCACATGGGATGACCGTGAAGATAAGTTCTTGGAACAATACTTTCCCCCAACTATGTTCGTTAGAAAAAGGCAAGCGATTTCTAGTTACAAACAAAAAGAGGGAGAATCTCTTCATGATACTTATAGGAAATTCAAGAGTATACTAGCAGGATGTTACAATCATGCTTATGACGACACTGCCCAGATGCAAATATTTTGTAATGGTTTGAGACCTAGCACTAGAATTATATTGGATGCCACAACAGGTGGCTCTTTGAATTACAAGCGCAACAAAAGCACGAAAAATTATTGAGATCATGGCATCAAATGAACAATTGATGTTATATGACAGAGGTGGTGGGTCAACAAGTGGTATATTGGAATCGGACGTTATGGATGAGTTGGCTCCAAGCAAGTCACTCTCAAAACAGATAGAAGAGGTTATCGCCACTGAGATTAAGAAGGGGATGGCAGCTCTAAATATACAACCCCAAGTGGCCCCTGTCAAATTATTAAAGCATACTAGTTGTAACTTTTGTGGGGGAGCACATAAAAATGGAGCTTGTGAAGCACTAGATGACAATGAGATAAAAGAACTAGACGAGGTGAATTTTGTGAGTAATAACAGCAACAGAATAATCCCTACTCTAGTATGTACAATCCTGGTTGGAGAAATCATCCAAATTTTTCTTAGAGAGATCAACAAGGTGGATCTCAGGGTCAACTAGGAGCTCAAACAAACCAATTCCCACCTCAAAAGGCTGCTTGAGAGAGTGCTATAGAGAAATTAGTAATAAGCACAAGTTCTTTCATTGAAGAGTCAAGAGCCATCCAAAAATATCAATTTGCATAAATAAAGAATCTGGAGACTCAAGTGGGTCAACTTGCTCAACAAATGGCACAAAGAACGCCTAGAAATCTGCCTAGTGACACAGTTCCGAATCCACGGAACAATGTTAATGCAGTGACCACGAGGAGTGGCAAGGTGAGTGAACAAGTACCACCTTAAGCCAAATAGCGTGGAAGTACTCTAGCTTCAACCCACCTGGAGGAAATGGTCACACTAACATCCGTTGAGGAGCATATCACTCTTGATAAGGAGGAAGAACCTATGGTACAAAAAAGGGAACCACTGTCAAAACCAGAAATTCGACTTTCATTCCCTCAAACGATTAAGAAAGGAAGAAACTGAAAAACAATTTGGTAAGTTTCTTGATGTTTTTAAAAAATTACAAATTAACATTCCTTTTGCAGAAACACTAGAGCAGATGCCGACATACGCCAAGTTCATGAAGGAGATTATGTCGAAGAAAACAAAAATCGGCAGTGAAATAGTGATGCTTACCAAAGAGTTTAGTGCTATACTACAGAGGAAGCTACCACGGAAGCTCAAGGATCCTGGAAGCTTCTCAATCCTGTGCGCTATTGGAAATAGAACATTTGGGAAGGCTCTGTGTGATCTTGGGGCTAGTGTAAGTCTTATGCCCTTTTCAATATACAAAGAACTGGGCATTGGAAAAGTCAAAGACACACAATTGATGTTACAGTTTGCAGATCGCTCAATGAAACACCCCTATAGAGTGGTGGAAGATGTGTTGGTTAAAGTGGATAAGTTCATTTTTCCAGTGGATTTCGTGGTACTAGACATGGATGAGGACAATGACATTCCTTTGATTTTGGGGAGACCGTTCTTAGGAATAGGGCGAACTATGATTGATGTGGCAGATGGCACCTTAACCTTAAAAGTGAATGAAGAAATTGTCACTTTTAACATTTTAAAAAAGCCATGGAACATTCAAATGAAAGAGAAAGATGCAATCGAATCGAGATCTTAGATGCAATAGTCAACAAAGAAATGGAGCATCAAGCACCCAATTTTCCATTAGATAGAGTGTTATGCCTACCCCAAGACGTTGTTGAAGAAAGTGAAGATCCAAGGGTAAAAGAGGTCTTGGCCATGTTAGAAGCATCACTATACTACTCCGCTCGTTTTCCTACTAGGTGGGAGGAGTTGAAAGGGAATGAAGACAAGCCCTCGGAGAAAAAGACACCACTGGTTAAACTCAAGCAGTTGCCTCCTCGCTTGAAATATGTATCTCTTGGTGAGAAGGATGATGTGTTCTTCCTGTCATACATGCCATCTTGACAATAGTTGAGACGTCAAACTAATGACTTTAAAGAAGCGCTTTGTGGGATATAAACCACAGGTATAGGTAGCTTTTATTTTTTGCAATCTTATTTTTACTAGTTGAATTTGTTTCTTTCTAATTGTGTGTAAATGTGCATTATGCTTAAGAATTATTAACAACTTGCATTTGGTCTTAAGTTTTCTGTTTGGGATTTTGAAATTTAAACTCTATTTCGTTGCTCATATCATTGCTCACATCGATAAGTTTCACTAATGCTTGCATTGTTGATTATTCCTTGGTTGTCAAAGTCTCAAATTTTGTAGTAGCATGTTTGGCATTATTTTGATTGTCCATACTCTCTCTTGTTATCCAAGCTGTGAGCTTTTGGGCCTAAACACTTAAATTCTTTGTTGTGTGATTATCCAGACATGTGTTATCCCTTCAGAACTTGCACTAATTCTAACTTGCATCACTTGTAATTTATGCATACACTGAGGCAATTTTGTTTGGTCGGTTGAGCCTTTCTAACTACCCTATGAAAATTTAACCATTTGCTAGCCCTTTTGAGCCTTGCCCTTTTATTTCGGTTACTAGCCACATTACAAGCCAAATACCTGACTTTAATTAAATCACCTTACTTCGAGTTAGGTAGAAAAAAATTTATTGTCTTAAAAAAGTTCTAAGTTTGGGGTTGCTCATGGGATAACAACCTTTTAAATTTGGGGTGGTGATTCGCACAAAAAGAAGAAAAAAATGAATTTTTTTTTTCAGTTTGTGTACTTTGATAAATAATATCTTCTTGGTTCTTTCGTCAATATTTGAGAATCTACACAATGAAAAAGTTGAAGAAAAAAAAGTGGTAGAATATTTGAAAATGTATGCCTAACACCAAGTAGTAAAGCCTATTATCCCAAAATGTCCTACCGTTACCTAAACCCCATTACAACCCTAAATCCTCCAAAAGTGTTTGTGCTTGTTGCATTGTGATTGCTAACTAGAATTTTTTCAAGCCTATGGTAGCGTGATGCATGTTCTAGGATTTGAGTGATAGATTCATAACCCTTTCTAAACACTTGAGAGAAATTTGGGTGATATTTTGTGAAGAGAGAGTTGAACTTGATGAATGAATGCTAAAGTGTACAAATTGTGTTGTTTTTGTAAGCAACTATGGAGCATGATGAATGTTTTGTAGTAGCTGGAACTTTGAAAATTGAGTTTAATTTGATTTGAGAAACTTAGTTTAAGTTTGCATTTAACTACACCAAATCTGAAATTAATTGTTGCTTAGGGACAAGCAATAGATTAAATTTGGGGTTGTGATGACTCTTCATCATATGCATATTTTTTTATTGTTTTTAATTTTATTTATCTTTTATTCATTAGTTAATTTAAAGGTTTATTTGATATATTTTGTTCATTTTATTTATTTGATTTAATGAAATGTTTATGTTCTTATTTCCTTGATTAAGTAGAGATTTTTCGGAGTTTTGCGTTGTTACTTTGCTTTAGTGCAGTGCTGAATTTTGGTGAGAAATCAACATGATCCTATATGGAGTACTACAGCCATATTTGGAGTTGTAGATGTCCAATTGGAGACAAAACCACATGCAAATTAAATCTAAGATCCATAGCTACAACTTTCATGAAGACTCTAGAACCAAATTCAGACTCTAAAGAGGTGAAAAATGCAGAAAATGTCAACCAGAAGAAGTTGTGCGCCTGAAGCACGACCCTTGCGCCTGAGGCGCATTTCCAGCATGTTGCCATTTCCAAGACGCGCCTAGAGCACAAAAGCTACGCCTGGGGCGCAATTCCAAACCAGTGACACTGTTGAGGTGCTCCCGGAGCGCCAATCATGCGCCTGGGGCGCGCGACGCACATCAACATTCATTAAAACGCATAACTTTTACTTTCTAGGGATCTTTTAAACTTTTGGAAAGTTAGGAGACTTGTGCGCTAGCCTAGAAACTCAAAGACGGCTGTTTCTAACACCATTGAAGCAGTTTTATCAAGAATCATTCATGAATCTTTCTTATAATTCTTCTCTAATCTCTATCTTTTATATCTCTGTCACGAGTAACTAAATCCTATTTGTTAGGGATAAGTGTAACAAGATGAAAACCTTATTTTTCTAATTTGATTTCTATTGATATGAATGAGTTCAATGAATTATTTTTGACATTTATGTGCTTAATGCTTTTTATTGCTTGATCAACATTAAAACATTCTACGATTCACATTTGAAACAGGGGTGGACTTTACGAATGCTTGAGATGAGAAATTCATGAAGTCCATTCCCGTTTCAAAACTTGTGTTATCCGTTTCAAAAAGATCCCTAAAAAGTGAAAATTATGCATTTCAATGAATGTTGATACGCGTCGCGCTCCCCGGGCGCAGGATGGGCGCGCCTGGATAGTGTCAGTGGTCTGGAATTGCACCTTAGGCGTAGATTTTGTGCTCCAGACGCGTCGTGGCAGTGGCAACATGCTAGAAAGGCGCCTCATGCGCAACTGTTGCGCTTCAGGCGCACAAATTCTTCTGGTTAACATTTTATGCATTTTTCACCTATTTAGAGTCTGAATTTGGTTCCTGTGTCTTCATGAAAATTGTAGCTATGGATCTTAGCTTTCATTTGTACTATGTTTGACTCCAATTAGACATCTACAACTCAAAATATGGCTAAAGTAATCGACATAGGTCATGTTGATTTCTCACCAAAATTCATCACTGCACTAAAGCAAAGTAACAACGCAAAACTCCGAAAAATCTATAGTCAAGAAAATAAGAACATAAACATTTCATTAAATCAAAGAAATAAAATTAACAAAATATATCAAATAAATCCTTAAATTAACTAATGAATAAAAGATAAATAAGACTAAAAACAATAAAAAATATGCATATGATGAAGAGTCATCACAACCCCAAACTTAATCTATTGCTTGTCCCCAAGCTATAATTTATTTCAGATTTGGTATAGTTAAAAGAAAACTTAAACTCAATTTCTCAAATCAAATCAAACTCGATTCTCAAAGTTCTTGCTACTACAAAACATTCATCATGCTCTATGGTTGTTTATAAAAAACCACATAATGAGTATATTTTAGCATTCATTTATCAAACTCAACTCTCTCTTCACACAATCTCACCAATATTTCTCTCATGTGTTTAGTAAGGGTTATGAATTTATCACTCAAATCCTAGAACATGCATCACACTACCATAAGCTTGAAAAAATTTAGTTAGCAATCACAATGCAGAAAACCCATACACTTTTGGAGGACTTTCGGGTTGTAATAGAGCTTAGGTAAGGGTGACACATTTTGGGGTAGTAGACTTTATTACTTGGAGTTAGGCATACATTTCCAAATTATTCTAGAGATTCTCAAACATTGACAAAAGAACCAAGAATATATTATTTACCAAAGTGCACAAACTGGTTTACGAATGTTCTACAAATATATTTTGAAAGGGGAGTGGACTTTACGAATGCTTGAGATGAGAAATTCATTAATTTTTAGTCTAGGGATAGATGTAGGTCATGAAACCAATTAAATTAGTTGCAAAGACAATAGGTTAAAAAGATGAATCTTGTACGGTAATGCTTAATTCTAATCTTAATTCTACTAAGGAATTAGGGGTTACTTTGGAATTAAAGGTTATGTACTAAGACATTAAGGAAATAATAATAAAGAAAATTTGATAATAATTCAATAAAGGAATTTAGTAACTAGGATCAAATTAGACACCAAGGTTGGATTCGAAGTGAAACTCATCCTGACATTTTTCACATTATAAAGGATCAATTTTATTACAGTTGTTAATTTTAAATATTATTTCAATCAATTTGGAAACTTTTGTTCAATTTTAATAATTAAATATAATTCAATAGTAAAATGCAATCCTTGAGTTCGACACTCGGTTCTACCATTTTATTATTACTTGCAACGATTTAGCATACTTGCTGAAACGCTACAATACATGAAATATGTAACTTCCTCTGAGATTTTCCCTCTTAAAAAGATACGCATAATCAATCATGAAGATATATATGAATACATCTTAAAGATTGATCTGCCTTAAATGGTGATTGAAGATCTCCAACAATAATATTCTCAATTGACACTTATTCTCCCTATTTAAGAAGAACTTGCCCAGTCATCAAATGTATGAGAGAGAACGAAAAAGGCAATGTGTTAAGAAGAAATTATGAAAAATCTAAGAACACATCAAGAGAAAAGTATCAGTGAAAAATCCTCTCAATAGAGAGCTATTATAATTGATGTAAATAAGTCAAAGTGTTTTCACACGCTTGAACTGATATAGGACTTGATATGTAACATACTCTCAATGAGAGTTTGAATCCTAGAAACAAATGTTGTGTCAATTCAAACACAAAGAATTAATAGTGGCAACAACTTTCTCACCCCTAAGAGGTACCTGAAAAGGTACAAATTTCTCACCCCTAAGAAGTACCTAAAAAGGTACAAAAACACTAATGAACCTCAACAACAGGTTTGAAGAAAGTTGAAGAAGGGTTCTAACGATGAAAGTTTGAAGAGACTAAAGAAAAATACTCAAAGTCAAAAGAGGTAGACTAAAGAGTATTTGTATGCTATTAATTGAAATATTGGATTAAGTATCGACTGTACTGAGGCCAAATATCTTTGTAAAGGGAATACTAGATGTAGCAACAATATGTTGTGAACTAATATGAAAATATATGTGTTTCCTTTATCTCCTTTTATTTCTCTCATCTTACTTCTTTATGATTCAAATTTATTTTGACTAAACATGCTTTATAATAGGTTGAATATTTTGATAAAGATTTTTTTTATGTAAAGCAATCGACGTATCTTTCAGAAATTGCAAACCATAATTCAAACCCCCTCATTTCTTGTGTTTTCCTACACCTTCATAACATTCTAGTCTAATTGTTAGTATTCTTAGTCAATACAACTTCCTAGACATTGAATGTAATTGTTGCAACATCACTATAAAAAGAAAGTGTGTGATCTTATTAGACACACAAGAAACACACAAATTCCTTAATTTACATGGTTTCAGATAGGGTTTTGATTATGTGACCTATCTTTGTGCTTCACTACCGCTGTCGGTGGCATCATTTAGCGCTAGCAACACCAAAACCACTACTTTTCATAGTTTTTCCATAGTCATGTCCTTTTTATAATATTACAGTTATGCCAACACCAGCTGCCCCTTTTCTAATGCATTTTTCATTGTCGACCGCCACCATATGCGCTTTCATCCTCGTTGCACGTGGGCCTATTGTGCCACCACTAAATGCGCATGTGTAACTCTTTCTGACCCCATTTTTCAATGACGTCCACCTACTATTTCGAGCTTTTATTCCTCCCAACGATCAATCTAGTGGTAAATCCTCCCACATATGAATCATATAAGTAGTTCCTTTTATTACCATTGATGACTAATCTAATGGTGACTATTTTCTCATACATGAATCATTAATTGTGCTTTATCTTCCCAAAGTTGTCAAACAGTTGTCAAACTTAGTTTCAATTTTTGTGAGAAAATAATTTGATGCAACAAGCTTTAATTGACTAATATGGTAAGCTATAATAACAATATTTTGTTGGTTAGAGGAGGGCATTTTCACATTATAGAACAATTTTTCGATTATCATTTAAATTTTCTAATTTAACAATGAAAAAGTCCATATATATTATATGCATGGAGTGGAACAGTACTAAACAAACAATATGATGAGTTAAATAAATCAATTATTTTCTATTAATGTTTATTTATTAGGTTTTATTCTTTGAAGGTTTGTGACTCAATTTGAATTGCTTATGAAGATTTTTGATGTCTTTGTGATCACTATGTGAATAGAATTGTGGTTTATTTGAAAGCTAACTTAGAGAAATTCCTTGACTCTTTGTTATCTCATAACTTCCTTTGTTTTGTAATGGTTTATGGTTTTATTTCATTCATTGGCCCTATTTATTTTAATTACTTGTTTAATTATTCTCTACATAATTGGAGGATCCAATTGATCCATCCTTGTGTATATCTAAAGACAATATGTGAATGAAAGAATGAAAAACATTTTTGGCAATTATAACTTGGTATCGAAGTGCTTAGGCTTGAAGGCTCTCGATCTATCGATCCAATTCAACCATGTCATCCGGTGCAAATACAACACACAGAAATGACCTCCTGTCAATTATTTATGTCAAGTTGGAGAAGAGACAACTATCCCTTGTGGAAGCCACTGGTTCTACCAGTCATCAGAAGCTGTAGGCTCGACTGCTACATGCTGGGAACCAAAGAGTGCCCTAAAAAGTTCATCACCATTAAAGAGAAAAGCAAGCAAACCAATCCGAAGTTTGAAGAATGGCAAGCACAAGATCATAAACTGATAGGATAGTTATTAAACTCCATGACAATAGACATTTCCACATAGTTGCTATGTAGTGAAACATCCAAGAAATTGTGGGATGAAGCCCAAAGTCGTGTTGTTGCTCAAACAAAGTCTAGCATCATGTACCTCTGAATTTTATAGAACTCAAAAAGAAGAGTTGAAGATGGAGGAATATCTTGTCAAAATGAAGAATCTTACTGATAAACTAAAGTTTGCAGGAGCACCTATGTTAAAGTCTGATCTAATTATTCAAACACTAAATGCCTTGGATTCTGATTACAATACTGTAGTTGTCAAACTATTTGATGAGACTAATATCACTTTTGTTGATCTACAGGCTCAATTTCTAACCTTTGAAAGTAGGCTGGAACATTTGAACAATCTCACCACTCTCACATTGAATGCATCTGCCAACTTTGCAAACAAGACTATATTTAGAGGCAATAAGTTCCCCCACTCGTGGAAATTGGAAAGGATCACACTTTAGAGGCATGAGAAGTGGCAGAGGAAGAGAAAGAATGACCAAACCAATCTTCCAGGTATGCACCAAAGTTGGTCACACTGTTGTACAATGTTACTACCGTTTTGACAAGTCCTATTCAAGAACTAGCCAATCAACAAAGGGAACAAATAGAAGTGCATTCATAGCTTCACCCTACAATGGACAAGACTATGAATTGTATTTTGACAGTGGTACTAGCAACCATGTAACTCACCAACCTAAAAAGTTCCAAGAATTCCTTAATGATTGGTAATGCAAATTATTTCTTCAGGTTCGACCAAACTTAAAAACTTAAACTTGCATAATGTCCTATATGTGCATGAAATCACCAAGAATTTACTAAGTGTATCTAAGATAACTGTTGATAATAATATCATTGTTGAGCTTGATGCTGAATATTTCTCTTTGAAGGACAAACTGACATGGAAGGCTTTTCTAAAAGGGAGACTTAAAGAAGGTATGTATCAAGTTTCAAATATCAGCCCCCAATCCAATAGAGACTCATGTACCTATATGTCTATCAAAGAAAGTTGGCACAGAAAACATGGACACCTTAACAATAAAGTCCTAGATAAAGTGTTCAAACATTGTAATGTGAAGACCTCACCAAGGGATACATTTCATTTTTGTGAAGTCTGTCCATCTGGAAAACTACATAGGTTTCTCTTTAAGTCATCTAGTTTCCATGCTCAAGAACCCCTAAAGTGTTGATATATGGGGTCCTAAACCAATAATAAAAAAATTTGGTTTAAAATATTATGTCCACTTTATTGATTATTTTAGTAGATTCACATGGATTTATCCTTTGAAAAAAAAAGTATGAAACCATATATGCTTTTATATAATTCAAAAATATGATAGAGAATCAATTTAACAAAAAGATAGAAAAAAATTGTTCAATGTGATGGTGGTGGCAAATTTAAACATGTACAAAAGGTTTTCTTAGAAGCATACATTCAATTTAAAATGTCGTGACCCTATACCTCTAAGCAAAATGGTAGAACTGAGAGAAAACACAAACATATTGGTGAACTAGCCCTAACCATGTTTACTCAAGCCAACATGCCCTTACGTTATTGATGGGAAGCTCTCTTCACAGCTGTTTATCTAATAAATAGATTGCCTTCATCCATTATCAAAATGGTTGTCCTTATGCCCTGAACAACAAGAAGGAACCAGACTATAGTGTCCTCAAACATTTTGGTTATGCCTGTTATCCTTGCTTCAGACCTTACAATAACCATAAACTTCAATTCCACACAACCATGTGTGTATTATTGGGATATAGCAACTCGCACAAAGATTACAAGTGCATCAACTCACATGGAAGAATCTTTGTCTCAAGACATGTAGTGTTCAATGAGGAACATTTTCCTTTTCATGATGGATTTCTTAACACAAGAAATCTATTGAAAAATCTAACTCAAAATGTATCTACCTTGTTTCCTTTTAATCCTACAGGTGGCACAAACAGCAACATTGGTGATCCAAAAAATGACTCAACTATTCATGAAAAAGAAGCCACAAACACCTTAAGCACCAACCAATCAGGTGAAGATCAACAAGATTCTAGTAACAGAGTCTTTAACCGTGATGAGGACACTACAATTGGAGAAGAAAAAGACAACAATTGTTCAACTAATATAATGGAGAAAACCAAGCAAATTCAACCTGAAGTTGGAGCAAGTAGTCCAAATAACAACACCGACACATATCTAACGTGCACCAAAAGGAAAATATGGGATTTAGAAGCCAAAATAACCATATATAGGTTGACAAAAGCACAAAAAAAAGACAAATAGTCAAATGACATCATAGAAGCTCTTAGTAGGCCCCAAGGGAAATAAGCAATGCAAACAAAATTCAATGCTCTGATGTCCAATAGAACATGGACATCAGTGACATTTGAAGGCTAAGAAAATATTATTGACTAAAAATGGATATTCAAAACAAAGTATAAAGTAGATGGCTTTATTGAGAGGAGGAAAGCAATACTAGTTGCCTAGGACTTCCAACAAACAATTGGTCTTGACTATGAGGAAACCTTTAGTTCTGTTGTCAAATCCAATAAAGTGAGAATCTTCTTATCCATTGTTGTGCACTTCAATTGGGAGGTAAGGAAACTAGATATAAATAATGCATTTCTTAATGGCTATGTCAAGGAAATTTTCGCTAGGCATCAACCAAAGGATATTCAGACAAGACCAAGCCTGATCACAGATGAAAACTATCCAAAGCAATCTATGGCCAGAAGTAGGCTTTTAGGGCCTGGTTTGACAACTTAAAAAATTCTCTGGTAAACTGAGGCTTTCAAAACACCAAAAGGGACTCCTCTCTCTCTTCATGCACAGAGACACAAATCACATTACATTTCTTCAAATTTATGTAGATGACATGATTGTGAGAGGAAGCAACACTAGGTTCCTAGAGTATTTCTTCAAGCAACTCAACATTGTGTTCTCCCTAAAGGATCATGGTCATCTACACTACTTTCTGGGTATTGAAGTTCAAAGAGTTGCAAATGGAATGTATCTAAGGCAATCAAAATACATAGGTGATATACTCAGGAAATTCAAAATGGAGAAAGCATCAACCTGTCCAACACTTATGATAACAGGATGACAGTTCACTAATGAAGGAGAACCAATGGCTGAATTAACCAAATACAGGCAGTCCATAGGTGCACTACAATATTTGACAAACACAAGGCCTGATATTCCCTTTGTAGTCAACAAACTTAGTCAATACATGAGCTCTCCTAGCACAAATCATTGGCAAGGGATAAAAAGGATTCTAAGATATCTCAATGGCGAGGTCAACTTTTGGTTACACATCAAGTAGTATTTAGATATAGCAGGGTTCTCAGATGCTGACTGGGCCACAAGTGTGAATGATAGGAAATCTATGGTAGCGCCATGTGTATTCCTAGGAGAATCACTAATTTCTTGGTCCTAAAGAAAACAAAAGGTTGTGTCTAGATTATACACATAGTTTGAATATTGTGCTCTAGCTGATCTTGCAGTTGCTCCTAAGTGAACTAAAATTACCATTACCTTGGAATCCAATCTTATGGTGTGATAACTTGAGTGCCAAGGCATTGGTCTCTAATCCAGTCATGCATACTAGATCCAAACACATTGAGATCGATGCTCATTACATACATGATCAAGTCTTACAAAATGAAATCATTGTAACATATGCACCTTCAACTAATCAGTTAGCAGATTGCTTGACCAAGCCGCCTACTCACACAAGGTTCAACATGTTGAGAGACAAACTTAGGGTGACTCTTGCACCATTAGTTTGAGGGGGAAAATTAGAGAAATCCCTTGACTCTTTGCTATCTCGTAACTTCCTTTGCTCTGTAATGATTTATGATTTTATTTGATTCAATGACCCTATTTATTTTCATTACTCATGTAATTATTGTCTACATAATTAGAGGATCAAATTGATCAATCTTTGTGTATATCTAAAGACGATATTTGAATGAAAGACTGAACAACATTCTTGACAATTCTAACCAGCTATTCTCAATAATATTAAGAATCACATTGCGACTACAATTTAAAACTTCTGTCACGACCATAAGATCAAGATCAGACACGACCATAAGATCAAGATCAGACGATCACCGGTATCTCGACTATTTGAATGTGAAACCAGTGACACTAGAGAATCTGATTTCATGAAAATTTATGTTACAGTACTTGTTGAAATTGGGATGACGAAAACTGCACCTACTCATTCACATGTGGTATGGCCATATAGGACATTTTGTTTTATCTACAATTAATACAAGATCTAGTAACTAGTAATAGTATGAGGATAACTTCTAAGAATCTATAGTTGACTGAATATAATTATTAAACTATTTCTCATCTCTCTTTCCTTGACATTTGACTGCATAGAATAAAACTTATCTATATTTGTGCCTTTCTGTATTCCTTTTTTAATTCAAACAGAAAGAGAAACGGTATATATAGTTAATGCTGCTTAACCATAAGTGGAGAACTTGTAGTCAGTGAGGCTAGGATACAGGTAGGTTAAGAGGGAAAAGTTATATTTGTAAATGTAAATGATGCTATAAAAAACTAAGCAGTAATAAACGTGTTGTAGTTGTCATGGTAAATGTCAGAGAGCTAGTCCATTTAGTTGATAACTATTTAGCATGTAATCATAATGATATGTCATTTTCATCCATATGTGACTGATTATATATTGAGGCTGCAACTGTATTACAATTTAGAGCCATTGTGTAAAGACTCCAAAAATACTAAGAAGAAGCTCTTTTGTGTGATGATGCAGCTTTTCATGTGTTGAATACTGTTGACGATTCAGGATTAGGCTGTAGCTTCACATGTGGTCACTGCCCATAGACTATGGTCAAAATATAAACTTCAATTTATTTGCTTATTTTCAATTTGTACTGTGATATAACGACAAGGAAATCTCTCTATTTCGTACTCTCTCTCTCTCTTAGGGAGTGTTTGACATCGTTCGTACCAAAAAAAGAGTATCTCTTACTCATTTCATTTCATTTTTGGGAGGGGTCCGTTGGACTTCATTCCTTCCACAATTTTGCTTCTTTATTTATACATGTTGTGTCACTATCAATTCCAGTTTGGGACCCATATATATGGAATCGTTATGTGCATGCGGTTAAATATTATATCAGTACCAAACTAAACTGAGCCTTAAAGCTTATTGGTGTCAATATGGGTCATCTTAACTCATATACTTGTGATTGAATTCCCTTTGGTTAACTAAGTTTGAAATTGGTGTAGCTTTGATGCCAATTCATGGTCTTAGTACAACTTCAGCAGTAAAAGTCATTAAGAAAGCACGACCCTTTTATAACTGAATACTATACCTGCAGCTAATTTAGTGAGTCAGTCTAGTTAGTTGAACTAATGACAGTAGAAACACAAACATTTAAGAAAATATCTTTGGAAACGTTGGCTAAGATTACATAAATAAATAAGGGAGAACAATTCTTTAGAATTAAGGAAACTAAACCTTGAGTGGAGAGTCTTATTTGATATCAATCTTTCTAAATCTTTTGGAAAAGTCCAGCTCCAAACTATAACATATAGCTCAATATTCTGTTATCAAGATCATGCATACCCAAAGCATTAGTGTGATCATGAACCACTCCTCTATAAGTTGTCATATCATTCGAGTTTTGGCCTGTACCATCTTCACTAAGGGTCACTTAACTGTCAAACAAACCTACATTGAGTGGAAGCCAACACACTTACAAAACAAATATTAATTAGTTGAGTATTCAAAATATAGATGTCACTTGATATTAATTAATTAAATAAGGGTTTAGTATTGTTTAGCTAAGTATTCCATATATATAAGGGTTATCGAAAATTTTGTTTTTAATTCCTCTAATAAAAAATTTCTTAGCCTTTCAATCTCATAATATTTTGCATCAACAATTTTAATATTTGATGTTAATTAAATTTATTATTACTCCAAATTATGAATGTAAACATCACTTTAATAAATTATTTTTGGTCATCCAAATTTATATAACAACATAATAATCGTTTTTGTCTCTTTTATAAAAGACAATTAAATTAATAAATCGATATATTTTATAAATAAAATATGGATATCAACTTTTGTTAATTCAAATATCTCTTAAAAAAAACCACAAATAATACCAACTTCACCTTTGTATATATATAACACTAGTGTAAATAATTTGTGCAATGCACAAATGAATATATGCTCTTAAAACTTAAAAAATATATCATGTTAAAACCAATTAATTATATATCCAAAACAAATATTCTCTCTTTTTAGCCAATAAAAATTGATGTATCTAGTCTCTATCATGAACTAGATACATAAACTTTTGTTAACCAAATTTTAATTCAATTATATTTTATAAAAACATCAACAAAGGTTTCAATTTATTAGTTGGTGATTCACTGTGTGTCATGTATAGTGGAATATAATTCTTCTATAAAATATATATATGGTATTGGTTTATTTTTATTACATGTCTTTGGTCTCTATTATTTTCTCCATCCTTAATTATAAGACACTCAGACCAAGTTAACGAGGAAATGCTAACTATGTAAGTGCAGTCACGAAAATATTTTAAACTTATAGCAATATTGAAATGAAATTAATGGAAGGAATACAAATTCAATTAAAAAAGGATGGTTTGATAATTAGTATATCAAAAACATATCAAAGAAATTAATGGAATAAAATAACAAATGACATTTGTCATCTATAACTCAAAGAAAAAAAAAAACTAAATCAAAATACATAAAGAATGAAAAAAGTGAAAGATGAGATAAAAAGTGAGAGCGAACAGCCAATTATATATATATATATTATGGCAATATGAACATAACTATGAATGATAATTCCTAACCCAGATTTTGATGAAAAATAATTGTGTTTGGAAATAATTTAAAAACAAATTCAAATTTTGAAAATTGAAATTAATGTAATTTGATAAAAGGAATGTTGTGATAACCTAATATTTGAGGATTGTAGTTGTATTATTTTAAAATTGTAATTATATATTTTTAAATGTGTCTATGAATGAGAGCATGATTACGTAAAACAAATTATAAAAAAATTTAGGCTAAATTATATTCATAGTCCCTTAACTTAATTTCAAGTAAGTTTTAGT
>JBBPBS010001012.1:1086341-1103917 GCA_037974835.1 Cicer judaicum
GACTATTTGATATTTTATGTTTTAAAATTTCAAAAATATTATCCTTTTTTATACAAAAATTCAAAAAAAGTCATCAAAATTTTCAACCAAAGCCCATAAAATTAATAATCATCTTCAATATAATGCAAATTTTATCAAATTCATAACTCAAATACACTCATACTTTCATCTCCAATAACATCAAATAAAGAATAAAAATGAGTTTATTTCAATATTTAATATATGAATTTGATTAAGTTTGTATTTTATTAAATATGATAATGAATTTTATGGGTTTTGTTTGAAAAATTTGATGATTTTTTTGAATTTTTGTAAAAAAAAAAAGACAACATTGTTAAAATTTTCAAATATAAAAAATATCAAATTGTCACTTAAAATTAAAATAAAGAACCAACTCGGGAAAAAAATAAAAAATAAAGGACAAAAATGTTACCTGAAATTAAGTTAAGGGACCGCATATATAATTTAGCAAAAAATTTATTATAAGAAAAATAGTTATCTCATCTCGTGATGCGTGAATGTGAAACACTTAGTTTTCGTATAAATTATTTTATGTTATATCATATTTTTATTTGAAAAATTGATAATCGTGGAAAAGGACACACTGGTTTTCTTAGATTTACAATAATTTTTTTAATAATTGATAAACGAATTGTATGAAATTGTGACACATAGGATTTTGTTGTAGGGATTCTCGGAGAGAGTGACATGTGAAATTGCATTCTTTTTTGTGAGGGTGTGTTTACACACAAAAAAGAGAGAAAAAAGTAGTAGGTTGTCATAGACCTTATTAGAAGTAGCTGCATATTAGCTACAACACAATTAACACGCATTGGAATTAGTTAATGTAGAATCAGTTGACAACTAAATTATACGTTGGTTGACAGTCAAATTTGACGATCAAGTATTAATGGACTTGGGTGTTACTATTGGATCTTATTAGGGTTGTTATTATTTTTAATGAGAGGCCAAGAAGCTGCAACATTGATTTGACCAAATCAAAATGTCATATAACCACATCCCTACATATGTGGCATGATGAAAGAAGTAGTTAAAAAAAGAGAAATGAAAATAAAACCGACTCCAAGGTTATTTTGAGTGACAAAAATATGGTCAAATATTCATTCCTTTGAAAGAGGAATGTGGAGAAAATGGGTAGATGACAACATAGCAGTCAATCGTACACGTACAATTCTTCCCTCAACTCAATCGTATGAGCAAGGCATTAGCTAACTAAGTCTATAACCAATATGAAGACTTATCCCCTTAATAATAGGGTTATGAATGACATTGTTGACTGATATGAAAGTAAATAACTTAGTTTGCAATGTGTTTTTGGGTTGTAACTCAACCTACAAAGTAGTTACCTACATTAGTGGTGCTACTCATGATCTTACATGATGTAATATGGTAGTTAGTGGGGCAAAAACATGGCAACCAATGTTAGTATAGGCTTCTTAGCTATTATAAGTTTACCCATTGTAAAGCTTATATTCAAGACGAATAAGCAATAAAACAAGTTTTTTTATAAGTTTTTCATTTTCCTTAGATAATAGTTCATCCTTCAATACTAGGCGCTATTTGGAGTATACTAGGAACCTATAATTGAGAAACAAAGTCCCTTTTCTCAGCGTAATCACTTAATCAACAAGGGATCATTGTCTCCATTGCAAATTAGTCCAAATATCATATTATCAATTGAGTAAATACAGAATAAAAAAAGCAACGAATACGAATTTGTAGTTGAGAAATATAGTCAATTTATCATCATAATTGCTTGATCAAAGAGCGGATCATTATCTCAATTGCAAATTAGCCTAAACATTATCTTATCGATTGAAAAATGACCAATCAAACAAGCATCGAAGAATTAGTTGATCACACAGTTAGTCAGCTAAGCATCAAATTTTCCACAACACAACAATTGACACAACTAGTGGGACCATGAGGGTGAACACATCATTCATGTTTTCAGTGCCATAACAAGAGCAACCATGTGTTCAAGCAATACCTTTACCGCAGATTCAGGTGAGTGGTGTTCAGGGAGAACTTTTATTTAGGTAAGGTCTTCACCAAAGATTATGTCAAATATGTTAGCTACTACTTGCCTTTGAGGGGAAAATGGCAATGAATGATATGGTTAACAATGTACTAGAACAAATTTGAAGACTACTCATTATGCAAAATACTTTGACTTATAGCATGACGTTATAAGCCACCAATTAAAGATCTAGTATTTTATAGTGTTTTAGGAAATAGCTACGTGGTAATTGCATGACAGAGCAACCATGGAATAATTTTCTACCAACCTCGTATAATCAACCATTTTATTAGTTTGTCTCAAATTTTCCACCCTATGGTGATGTGGGTTCGAATCCTCTGATTTTGTTGAACAACTAATGGTTATGAGTATAGCAATTCTGCCTCAACAAATGGGCCCCTACATGATAATTGTGGTTACATAAAGGTACTTCAACATACAACTTAGGCATTTAGTTTGGCCTATGTATAAAACGTTATATTTTGAATGGATAGAAAAAGTGATACCATTGTCGAGTGAGTTTGAGACTCCCTTGTTTCACATCTTTCTCGGGCGAAGGTGGCATGTTTACCATTGAACATGTTGGACGATTTACTGCTCAGTGTGGCAGAATGAATACTATATGTCGCTATTTTTTCCTTTGTCATTAATAGAGGTCGCCGTTAATTCGTATTCGTTTTTGTTGTTTAATTCAATGGTAAACTCATAAGGCATAGAATTGTGCTTCCATGAGAGGTTTTGTAACCCATAATGTAAAGTTATAACAACTAACTTAATAAAATTTGATGCAACAAGAGGATGGAACAATTGTTGACTTCATAGAAAGATTTAAAAAAATTAGTTGCAAGATCACATCACAACTTCCAAAAAAAGGAACATGTTGCCTTGGTTATGGATAACATGATCCCATGTCTAAAAGAAGAGGTTGGCCTATGAATATTCAAACTTGATTGAGCTAGTAACTAAAACATCTAGGATTGAACATTTCATGTAAGAGAATAAGCTTGAGATATCTAAGCATGAAATAACCTGTAATAATGACTATAATGAATGTGATTAACATAGTGATTAGGCAACTAATTACATGATATTCATTAATGTGGCAATCGAGATCTTTAAGAGAAATATTGACAATAATGTAGTTGGAAGAACGACTTAACATTGATTCCTAACTTCATTTTCTAAAATGATTTGGTGTTTGACTAACCATTCCAACATCAAAGGTATACGAAAACAGCTATTGTGGGACAATGAAAACAAAATGGCTCATCCATTAAAGAAGTAAAAGTGTGAAACCATTTAACTGTGTAAAATTGGTAGTGTAACACTACTTTTTACGAACCATGAGTCTTTATGATATTGTAGTTTCCTAGTTGATGCATAACCAATAAACAGCTAAATCATTTGTCGAATAACGGACAAACAAGGATACCAAGTCAAAATGGGCTTGAATGTTGTTAATAGGTCTTATTAGGGTTGTGATTATGTTTAATGAGAGTCCAGGAGGCTAAAACATGGATTTGACTAAGTCAAAATGTCATATAACCATTTTTCTACATATGTGGCATGATAAAGGAAGTGGTTAAAGAAAGATAAAACAAGATAAAATTGACTCCAAGGTCAGTTTGAGTGACAAAATGTGGTCAACCATTCACTCCTCAAAATAGGAATGCGAAGAACAAAGGTATATGACAACAGTGAAGTCAATCGTACAAGTACAATATGAACAAGAAATCGTATAAGCAAGATATTAGTTGACTAAATCTAGAATGCGCATTAAGACTTGGGAATGAAGTAGTTGATTGATACGGAAGTAAATAACTTAGCCTTCAAGGTGATTTTGGGATGTATATCAGCCTATAGAGTAGTTACCTACATTAGCGGTATTGGTAATTATCTTGCATGATGTGATACGCTAGTTAGTGGGCAAAATATTGTGACAAATGATGTTAGTGTAAGTTGCTTAGTTATTCTAAGTCTATAAATACTCATTGTAAAGTTTATATTCAACACACAATCAACCGAACAAGTTTGTACATATCTTTTTTGTTTTCCTTTATTTTTCATGCAACCTTATATAGTAGTTCATCCTTCAACACTAAACACTCTTTAGAGTAGTCTAGGAATCTACAACTAAGAAATAGAGTCCATTTTTCAACTTAATGTCTTGATAAAAAAAAAAAAATATTATTATCTTGAAAATTAGCCTAAACATCATCTTATTTGTTGATCAAACTACAAATGAATTAAACAACGTCAAATTAGCTGATTACATAGCTAGTCAACTAAGCACCAAATTCTACACAACAACAACAGAGTGTCACATTGAAATATATTATTTTCTATTACTGCTTTTTTGAAATTGATTTGATTCCATCTTTGAATTAATGTTGTTGTTATCATCCTTTATTATCAATTCTCATTGTTATGCCTTAGTTTGGTTAATTTCAAGAGTAAGGCACTTCATAAATTAGGGAAATAATTAAAAAAAAATTAAGTATTAATATTAGTATTACAAACCTCCATTCACATTATCAGGGAGAAGGAATCCATTCACATTATCAGGGAGAAGGAATTGAACAAAATATTAAAAGAAGGAGAGGAGAAAGCTAGGGTTTCATAAAATCAAATTAGGAACTCAAGACCTAACTTAGACTTTACTACCCAAGAGGGGAATCAAGTTCAAATGAGGGAAACCACAACTCTCATACATATAATCTTAAGGAAGGATAGAACTCCAATTAAAAACCTCTTTAGGGTATGTTAGAATTTTAAATTGAATTTGAAAGTGACTTAGCAAGTATTTTTTTCTATAATTGAACTTGAAAGTGACTTAGCAAGTATTTTTTCTATTTCCATTCATAAACGTCAATTTCTAAGTCATCCATATAATGTGTTTGTTGAATGTTCTAGGTCAAAGGTTATTTCATGAAATGCATGTTGTGTTGATTTTGGATTGTGAATCGTATGTTTTGTGGATTAAATTTGAGAGTTATTAATCTAGTTTAGGATTGATGTCATGTTAGAAATTGGAGATTGATTCAAACTTTTGAGTTTTGGAGCTTTGAAATGGGAAAACGAGTTGATGTTTTTTAGTTTGATGGTGTTGAACTCTGATCGTCTTTGCTAGACGATCAAGGGCTCACCTAGGTTAGAAAAAAAATTATTTCTTATTTTTATAAAATCTCTTTTAAAATTTCACATACATTGATAAGTATTATTATTATCATGAAATCAATCAACTCAGTTAAAAAAATGAAGAAAAAAAAATTATATAAAAAGGATGACGTGGACTACGGTAAGAAAGTTTATTCTCACTAAAATATTAGTCGAACAATTCAAGTTACTAGTTATTTTAAGACCATGAACTAACCCCCAATGTTCAGCTCACACGAAAGTAGCTTGACCGAGATTACAAAAGAAATCATGAATATAAACTACTCTATAATCTCTAATAAACCCTCCACAAGCAGCTAGGCATGTTGTGTTTTGATAAGAACCATCAATATTAAGCTTGAATGAATTAGCATCAAGAGCATACTATTCAACATTAATCTTTCTTACAACCCCTAATTAAGGAAAGAGGACAAAGATGAAAATGTTGATGAATGAAAGAAAATTGTCTATTAAAATATTACAAAAAGTGCTTAGGATCAAGTGGTTTTCTTGAGCAAACTAACTATTTCCTATACATCCATAACATATTTACCATGACTCCAATCACTAGAGGCCATAGGCCTCAAATCGAGCTGCCATCAGTTAACATAAGATTAAAGTCAATTCATTCAAGAAGTCTTATGCTAAATAAGAAACTTCATTGCTCATCCTCGATAGTAATAAAGTTCTCTCAAAGACTATGTGCCACATTAGAATCTCTAAGAACATGCATAATGGTTTCCGGAGTTTGGGAGCATATGATGTAAAACTCAATATCCGACATATCTTGATGGTGTCTTTTGACATTAGATAGAAGTTTTTTTGTGTGAAAGCTTCCAAAGAAAGGTACGAATTATAAGAGGTCAATTCTATTTTCACACCAGGTTGACATTAGGGCTAATGAGGAGTAGCGTCATATGCTGAAAAAACTCGGTATGCAGATTTAATATTGAAAAAACCATCATTAGAAAATTTCCATATATGAAAATCATCCTAACTTGCAAAGGGAGGCTTAAAACATGCAATTTTGTGCAATTGTTAATAGCAAGGGCCTAATTAATTATGGACCAGTTCCAACCATTCTCAACAACATAACCACTGACATGAAAGTTCACAACATATAGAGGAATGGCTATTGTGTGATCCCAATTTACTAACTCCATGGACACAATTATCAAGCCAAAATCTAATAAAATGGCTATTACTAATAACCCAAGAAATATCATTTTCCATTTTAGGCCAATATTTCGTAATTCATCTCCAAATATGAGAAGCTTTGGATCTAAACTTAATGTACGACATAGTCAAGTTACCACAATTATATTTTGAGCACCCCATAAGACATCTTGATTGATAATCATATTCCATCCAAATTTTATCATATAACTAATGTTAACCATTCTCATACTACAAAAACCAAGACCCACTATTCTTTCGGAGTGGAAATAAAATTTTTACAAAATTTCTCACCTAATCAGAGACTGAAACAAGAATAACAGTATATTGCATCACTTAGTTAGGAAGGCTCATAATGCAATTCTAAGCTAGAGTGATACAACCAACACTAGACAAATGAAATAAATTTTTACTTGTATGGTCACAAGAATTTAAATATATTATTTAGACACATATAAAAAGAGTAGAAAAAAATAATAATTAAATAATATATAACTTTAATATAATTAAAATAAATACACTTATTTTTTATGTGTCCAAATTTTTTTGTTTTTAAAGAAAAAGTATTCATTGATTCAAATTGTAGAATCGATGCAATATAAATTCAAATTTGCTAAAATATAAAGGATGAATATGCGAACAAACTCACAATACTCAAGTTAACAGCGTAAAATCGCAACATGTCTACAAATATGACAATATTCAACTGTCCAAAATACATATGTCTTCGAATCTGTAATGTTGACAATATCAAAGTCATTAATTAAAATCTGTAATTGATCAAAAGCTACTATGTCAATATGAATCATAACAAACACCGCACTATGACAAAAAAATTAAAAATATCACACTCAAATGACAAAATCATAATAAATAAAATATAAAAGAAAAATTAAATTTATGCAAAACTATTTATTTAAATAAAATAAAGAAAAAACACAATTTAGAGAAGTGATTCTAAATCAGAAAATGGTCTTAAACCATCTCTATTTAATAAAGGAAGAATATGAAAACCTAGAATTAAGGTTTGGAGACGTAAGAGTTGCTCCGCATACATCCACATATAGTTGTAAACTTGTAAGTGATAAGGTATGCACGTCAATTATTGTTACTATTATTATTTAATATTATTATGAAATAAATTGACTCGTTTTATATTACATTCCACATATAATCCTATATAGTTGTAAGTGATAACTACGCACGTCATTGCCACCGGCTAGTAATGGCTCCTCAAAGTCAAAAGCTCATATCCATGGAATCTATGAGTAGGAAAATAACAGGAAGCTTATTCACAGCCAAGAAAAGTTGTGTGTGGTTTAAAATTTTGAATTGCAACAAAAATAATTAGGCTCCTTTAGGTAAAATTAGCTGATAGCTTAAAGTTGATAATTTTTAAATTAACTAGGTGTTTGGTAAAATTAATGGTTTAATTAATTTGAAAATATAAATTGACAAAACAAAATTCTTAATTAAAATAAATTTTATCAATTAATAGTGAAAATATTTTAAAAGTAGAAATTTAAAATATATTTTTTTATTAATTTAAAATTAATCAATCTGATATATTTATTCATTTTAAATTTAAATAAATAAATTATTTATTTCAAAATATTAATTATTTATTAATAATCTAAAATTAGAATAAATTAATTAATCAGATACATCTTTTATTTATTTAGTTAGTTTATTTATTTTAAATTGTTGACTATAAGTTATTATTTATTAAAATTATTATAAATTTTTAGAATTATTTATTTAAAATTATAAAGGGTAAAAAAATTAATTACAATAATATAAATGTAAAATTGAAAGAAAAAAATAAAATATAATTAATTTATTAAAAACATTATATACTATAAATTATAAATTCATAAATAATTGTTATCAAACAAAATTTATAACTTATAAACTAATAGCTCATATGTTGGTCTTTTGGCCTTACTAAACAGAGCTATGTCATGAGCATGGAACACGTTCAATGAAGATCACGTGCAATAAAATATTGCTTTAAGTACTCATTAATTAACTATTTAGTTTGTTAAATATTCGATCAAATCTGTATACTTAGTTAAATTAATACAATTAAAAATTAAGATTTAGTTTGATTATATAATTGAGTCCAGAACAAACCTTATACATTTGTATTGATTTCAACGGATCCTAGTATTCAATCGGAGAAACTTTTGATGTTTATCATACTCTTTTTCTTAAGACAAGATACTTAGTTATTTAAATTATAAATTATGAAATTATGAGGGAATTCTATGTGGTAGATTTTGTTACACGTAAGTTAGCGTTTTTTGTGAGTAAAATAGTCTAATATCTAAATCTACATGTGCGGGAGAATTAAAAAATTCCATATATTCAAATTTGAGTTTATATATAACGATGTCTTTACTATTATCGAATTGTATTTGAGACTCAATTTATGAGATTTATTAGAGTCTAATAATATTATAAAACTCCATATAAATGGTGTGATAAGTAAAATTTGGAACAACTAGTAGGTTAGTTCTCTATAACTTTGCAATTTGTCATGTACATGTAGGGCTCCACTTGATCTCTTGTCCCCTGTTCTTGTTTTGACAAAATTAACACTTGTCCCCCCTTTTACATATGCAGCTGGTCAATTCTAGTATCTCAATATGTCGAATAAAGTTGATAAAAAAAGTTATGTCAAATAAAAATTAGGGCCACATATATAAAATGAAAATACACATAAGTTTTAATGATCACAAGTAAACATGAAAAGGTATACACAACTTAAATGGTAAATGATAATGAGTATATTTGATATACTGAGACGTGATTTTGAATAATAAATATTATATTTCTCTTATCTATGTGAGATTTCCTCTAAGTTTTATAAAAATAAAAAATTAATGGGAAGGTGCGATGTGAAAAAAAGAGTATAATTTAGAACTATCGATAAAAAATAATTTATTTCACCAATTTAAGCCACTTTTGATAATATTATTAGGCTTCAAATGGAATTTTTTTTAAACAATTATTTTACTTGTTAATCAATTTAATTATATTTTCGGACTAAACAAATATTATAAGGGTGAGCAAAGAAATTATGTGAGATAAAAAATGGATAAAGTTAACAGGAGAGGAGAGAGATCAAAGGGTGCACTCGGCAGGTGGATACCCTCAAGCAGACAAAGAATAAGAAAACTTTTACTCGTATAATTAACATAACATCAATATAAAATAGTTAACATTGAGCTCCAATGCTCTATGTAGTATTCCAAAGGATATGTAGGGTAGTGGGCGTCAATGTTTATAAGATGTGTTGTTATGAATTGCTTAAAATTACAAGTAGCATGTAATATCAATGTCAAATGGTTGAACTATTTTATGATTTATAATATGATATGTGCATTTCATTGATTTAACTATTTAATTAATAATGATAAAAATTGTCTAAGTGATTAATTTTATTAAATAAGTACATTATATGAATTAATTTAATGCTCTGATATATGTTTCTTCTAATAAGAGTCTATAACTATTATTGAAGGCCACTAAGGCTTATTACATCAAACTTTGATTCATGTAAAATTATTACATCAAACTTTGATTCATGTAAAATTGATAAGTCCCTGGAGCCTAGGACTTTTGCAGATGATGAAACTTGGTGAGACGCCACTATTGAAGAAGTAGAGAACTTGTTGTTTTTGAAATTTGAAAAACTGTTTCAAAATAAATTTATGTCACCGAAAATAATGTTAAATTGAGTCGCGGAATAGGTCGCTCTCTCAAATCAGATCTTTAAAAACTACACTTTGAAATTTGCTAGGTTTTGATTAGGGAAAAAAATTTGATGCGCAAATCCACAAAAAACTTAAATGCAAAAAAAATGCTAAGTTTTGACCAGGACAAACTAATGCATGAATTTGGAAAAGTAATTAATCGAATCAAATATTGAGGGCAAACATGTCTACAACGTATCAATAAGAGAAAAACACACGCATTTATTTCAAATAAATAAATATTTTTAAATTTTTCGGATACTAAAAACTAAAACACCGCTTAGCCTAAGCCCCGGTCCGGCCCGACCGAGCCAGCCGGACGGACGACGGTGTGCGCACGCATATGCAGTGATCTATTTTCACGTGGTCTTACCCCTTCACAAAATTGGGTATCCCTTGGGGCACACCCCAATTACCATACATCCACCTTATAAACACTACTAGTGTGTGTCATCCCTCTTATGTGGGACTTCCTTATTTTTCAATTCACACCAACTAGCTCTTATTATTATAATCATCATTTCCAACAATACCTCACTTGAATTTTAAAAAATATTTATGAATTAACATCAAACGCTTCTATAAGATTGTTTGTGTATAAGCAAATGTGTCTTCCGACTTGAACTTTTGAATAGTAAGGTTCAAATTCAACAAGAGTGACTCGTAGTCTTGAACTCTATCTTTAACATCAACCCCACACATAACCTTTTCATAAGGTATATTCTCAAAAGCTCGTGCATTTATGGCTCTACAGGTATAACCTAGTATAGTGAACACTCTATAAATTCTACCTCAAAGTTCCATAGGAAGTGGCCGCACTTCCACATTCACTTAGGTGACTCTTTCAAGAGTACTCCTATAGCTCGGTACTCCATTCCACATAAAGTATAGATATCATTAATAGTTTCAATTATCGCATCATTTCATCGCTTCAGAAATCATGTTTCTTTGATATATAATAGCATGTTCATCTCATATCACCATGACTTGTTATTACTCACTGAACCTAATTCTTGGGATCTTAAGTCTTTTAGATGGGGTTACCATTGTGAGTGACTCATTAATCTATAGGCAATAGTCCCATCCTTTTGGATGTATTTAGGATTTTCTCTCTAGCTAATCCTTTAGTAAAAGAATTTGCTAAATTTTCATCAATACGTACATGATCCAATATAAAAACTTCTTTAGAAAATAACTCTCTAACAGTGTTGTGCTTATGACGTATTTGTCGTTTCTTATCGGTGTAATAAAAATTCTCAATCTTTATAATAGTCACGGTAATATCGCAGTGGATCAACAGACATGGCATAAGTTTTTCCCATAAAGAGATCTCATATAGCAAGCATCTCAACCAATTTTCTTATTCACTTGTAGTAACTAGGGCTATCATATCAGACTCCATAGTGGACTAAGCCCATATTGTCTGTTTCTTCTATTTCCAAGATACAACACGAGGTATATTAAAAATATAGCCATTGGTTGCTTAGAAGTCATCTGATAAAATTTTCAATTTAGCATCACTATATCCTTCAAGAACGGCATGAAATATTTGATAATGTAATCCGATACCCATGGTCCTATTTAGGTATCTCATGACTCTTCCGATAGCGTGTCAATGGTCCATAGTAGGTTTACTAATAAACCAACACAATAGTCTCACGATGTAGGCAATGTTGGGTCTAATACAATCAGTGATGCTTGTATATTTAGTGTGTCTAATACATTCACCAGTCTTATTGAAAAGTTTTACACTTGGATCATATGGTGTACAAGCAAGTTTAGAGTCAATGTATTTGTATTTATTTATGATCTTTTCAATATAGTGACATTGATCCAAAGAAATTCCCTTTTCTGACCTAGTAAATTTTATTCTAAAGATTACACTCATTTCTCCGAGGTTTTTCATATCAAAATTGTTACACAAAAATAATTTCACAATATTTACATAATGGATATTTGAACTAAATATGAGCAAATCATGTACATAGACATATGGTAGGGCAAATGTCTTTTGCAAATTTGTAATAAATACATTTGTCACTTTCATTCACTTTAAACTCATTCGATATAATCAAGTTATCAAAATTTTCATGCGATTTTTTAGGAGCTTATTTAATACCATACAAAGCTTTATCTAACTTATAAATCTTGTGTTTCTTGTCCATGAATCGCAAAACCTTCAAGTTGTGCCATGTAGATTTCTTCTTCCCAATCACTATTTAAAAAAGTTGTTTTGACATCCACTTGGTGTATCACCAAGTTATGAATAACATCTAGTGAAATGAGTACCCTAATGAATGTTATTCTACTGACCAATGAAAAAGTGAGGAAGAAATCTATTTCTTTTTTGGCTAAAATATTTGGCTACAAGGCGAGTCTTGTATTTATCAACAGTTCCATTGGGTTTTAGTTTCTTTTTCAAAATCCATTTACAATTGATCAATTTGAAACCAGGAGGAAATTCTACTAAATTTCAGGTCGTGTTAAACTCTAGAGAATCATCTCATCGTTTATAGCTTATTTCCATAAATTTGCATCCAAATATGACAAAGCTTCTTGAAGATTTCTAGGATCTTCTTCTAAGGTATAGGTTGTATAATCGGGTCCATAATCTTTAGCAACTCTTACTTTCTTACTTCTTTGAGTTTTTGTTTCGTCTTGTTTGTTTCTTTCAATGCCCCTCATCATAGGAACTTAACTTGGTTTGTTGCCCCCATTATTTCTCGATTTGAAAGGGAATTTATTTTCATAGAAGTCAACATCATTTGATTATATGATCACTTTCCCAATTAAGTCATAAGACATACATGATTTGTTGTTTACTGCATACCCATTGAACACACATTCATATGCTCTACAGGAGAGTTTAGTTTGTTTGGGATCGAGGATTTTGACATAAGCCCGACAACCCTGAGTTCAAAAATAAGACAAGTTCGATTATTGTTTCTTCAATATCTCATAAGGAGATGTTTTGTTTCTAGATTTAAGAACTCAATTCAACACATAGCTAACAGTGAATATAATTTTTTCCCTCCAATGAGATGTAGCACCAGAGTTAAGCATAATAACAACAACTAATTCACTAAGAGTTGTATTCTTCCTTTCAAATTTTCTATTCATTTCAGGAGAATATGATGCAGTAGTTTCATGCATAATTCGTTGCAATTTATAAAATTCATTAAATAAACTAGAATCACATTTTTTTTCCTCTATCACTACGAAATCTCTTAATCTCTCTACTAAATTGATTTCCAACTTTAGTTACAAAGATATTAAATATGTCAATCGCTTAACTTTTATCTTTCGTTAGATATATAAATTGTCAATAAAAATGATAAAATAACGTTTTCCATTTCTTGTTAACGTCTCATAAAGTTCACATATATCGGAGTATATTAAATATAAAGGCTCATATTCTTTAACTACTGATTCATGCAAACTTTTTGTTATTTTAGCTTGTCTATAAAAATCAGAATTTTCAAAATTATTTAAAGATAAATTTGGAATTAAACCTAATTTATTGAAGTTTGAAATCACACATTTATTCACATGATAGGGTCTAGCATACCAAATATTAAAATCACACAACATGTTAGCAAAATGAGACATATTATTGATTTCAACATTCAATTTAAACAAGTCATCACTGACGTACCATTTTCCAACAAAAATACCATTTTTAAAAATGGTGTACAAATTTTCGTCTATAGACCAAGTAAACCCTAACTTATTAAGAAGAAAACCAGAAACTAGATTTTTTCTTATTTTTGGAGTGTGCATCACATCCTTCAGAATTAAGGTCTTTCCAGATGTGAATATTAATTCCACAATGTTGAATCTCTCAACAACAATTTCTTATGTTCAGCAGTAGTGTATGTTTTAAACATAACACGACCATAAAAGACATAGTGTGAGGCGCCAGTGTCTATCCACCATCCATATGATCCACCAACAATGTTGATTTAAGTTATCATAACAATGAATTGTTCTTCAATCAAGTTAGTCTAATGAGCATAGCTTGGCTTGATCCTACACTTGCGTGCTATATGACCTTCTTTCTACATTTAAAGCACATAAGTGGAGGATATGATTATTTCTAAGAGGTGGTTGTTGCCTTATAATTAGGACCTTTTGAGGGTTCCCATTCTTGTTACTGTTCTTTATAGTGGGATTTTGATTCTTAAGTTGTTTGTCGTTTGACTTCAGACTTGTTTTGATGAATTTCTTCTTCTTTTTATTTGAATCAAGAAGAACTTCATCTTTATGGTCTTGCTTTCGAGATTCTTCCTCAATTCTGAAGCAGACTATCAGACTTTCCAAAGAGAATTATTTTGTTTTATACTTGAGAGAATTTTTAAAAACTTTCCAAGCAGATGGCATTTTTGTCAACAATAACAACAATTTGAGATTGTTCATTTAAGGACATAGCTTTAGAGATTATCTCATAAGCTATTTTCTGGATTTCATGGGACTGAGCTTCCATTAATTTATCATTGGTCGTTTGATTTTTGAGGTAGCGGCTAACATCAAACTTTTTAACTCCAACTTCCTCGGTATCATATTTCTTCTTTAGAGCATCCCAAACATGTCTAGTAGTATTGTTGGAATCGTAGTAATCATATAAATCATCAACAAGTCCATTAAAAATATAATTCTTATATAAGTAATCATTATGTTTCCATTGGGTTAATTCAACAGCTTTCTTATCTTTTTCAGTTTGTTCACCTATTTCTAGAACAATAGGAATGTCATCCATTAGAATGTTGGAAACCATTTGCGTTGTTAAAAAAAATAACATATTTTGTTGTCATTCTTTGAAGCGACATCTCTCAATTCGCTTCACTTTTATCTTCGTTAGATATATAAATTGTCAATAAAAATGATAAAATAATGTTTTTCATTTCTTGTTAATGTCTCATCAAATTCACATATATCGGAGTGTATTAAATGTAAAGACTCATATTCTTTAACTACTAATTTATGTGAACTTTTTGTTATTTTAGCTTGCCTATAAAAATTAGAATTTTCAAAATTATTTAAAAATAACTTTAGAATTAAACATAATTTAGTTAAGTTTGACATCACACATTTATTCACATGATAAAGTCTAGCATACCAAATATTAAAATCACACAACATGTTAGCAGAATGAGACATATATGAGATAAATATTTGTCATTAATTAATTAATGAAAATTAATATATTTTAATATTTTCTAAATAAAATTAATAATAATTATAAGACATTAATTATAATTAATTATAAAAACCATACTCAAAAGTAAAACAATTTTTTTTACTATATAATGACAGAAATTAGATTTCTTAAAGTGATGAGAATAAAACATATTTATTATATTTTGTAAGAATTAAAATTAAATTTCGTGTACTTGTAAAGACTAAGTTTAAAATATTAATTTTTCAACCGCTAACATACTAACGTATTAAATATTATAAACTAAAACAAAATCGTTTGCATTTTACATAAACTTAAAGTAAAAACTTTATTTTATAAAAATTAAAATAAAATTTATTGTATTTTACATAAACTAACTGTATACTTAAACCTAATAATAATATTAAAACTCGACGTACTTTTAAGATTGAAAAGAATCTCGTGCGCTGAAGTGGTACTTCTTGGAGATAAAATAGAAAGCCCTGACCATCCCTGTTGAAAAGTCATAATATAAATTTATGAGGATAAATAAATAAATAAATAAAGAAAAGATTGAGAAAGTAGAGAAACAGAAAGTGTATTAATTGTATGGTTTTGAACATTCCTTATTTATTTTTATTATTATATATTATTGAAGCTTGCCAGAAGTGTTGGGACCCAAAGTGTATCTCCTTGGTAAGATAAATGAGACATATCATATGATCCACCACAACCCCACATATGGTTTCTCCATTGGGGACCAAGGAAAGCCAAAAGGATATCTTTATTACAGTCATAAAATAATAGATATTGAATTTGGATTTATGAATTTGAACTTTGTTAATGTTATTTAAAGAAAAATATATAAATTATTTTATTAATACGTATGATGATTTTAAAAAATTTGTTTATGTTAAATTGGACCATCGTCTCTCACCTTAAACTTAAAAAAAAAAAAAAAAAAAAAAAAAAAAAAAAAAAAAAAAAAAAAAAAAAAAAAAAAAAAAAAAAAAAAAAAAAAAAAAGCCAAGAGAAGAGGACCACCACAAACCCCTTTTTATTACTTTATATATATTTTCTCTATTTTCATGCAATTTAATCATCACCTCAAGTTGAAACTACAAAGCACCCCAAAAAAGTGATAGAGAGCATAAAGAGAGAAACATAAACTCCCTATAAAATGCACTATATGGAGCAAAGAGGAAACAAGCAAAATTCCAAGTTGGTACATGGAGATCAAAAGATGAAGATAAAAAGTGAGAGTATTAGAGTATCTAAAAGAAGAGTAATGGGAAAAAGAATGGGTGCTCTTCTTAAAGAAGGTAGAGGAAGATTTTATATACTTAGAAGATGTATCATAATGCTTATTTGTTCCTAAGATTAATTAATTATTAGTATGTATGGTTTTTGTTCGTTATTATATATATTGTACATTAATTACTTTCTTCTAAAGAAAAGTTATAATTGATAGTTGTACTAATACTCTACGAGGGAATGATTTTCTTCTCTTTTTTGGTTTCAAGTTTGTTCTTCTTGTTATATTATAGACACTTATCTTTTTTACACTCATCACAAAATTTAGTTAATTGCAAGTAAAAAAGTGTTTAATTCAATTGAGTAGATTATTAATTTAAATCACCACAAACATATAATTTATTTATTTATTTATATGATCAACTATTATTTTTAATATAATTTAAATTAATTATCTATTTATATTCAGTTAAATTAAGTTGTATTTGATTAACCAACTATAACAAGTGTAAAAAACGTAAATGTTCATGAAACATTTTGTTATTCTCGATACATTGAGAAGGATGTATGATTCATCTTCCTCTCTATATTCTGTACCATATGGTGGCTAAGTTTTCCCTATTTTTGTCAAAAAATAAATCCTTTTTTTTCATTTATATATATATATATATATTCTAAAAAATACTTAATTTAAACATAAAATTTGCGACGAAGTAATATTATTTATTATTAATAAATTAAAATTTATTTGTAATGTATCTTAAGTACAATTCAGTTGATAGCTACAAAAATATTTATAGGTAAAAGTTTTAATTTTAATTTGTAATTCTTGACTTATTCACACTTAAGATGTGTGAGTCTAATAATTAGAGTACTTGAAAAAAAAAATGCATCTATACCATTTTGTTTTGAGGGTAATTAACATATAATAAAACAATATAACTATGATTTATATATAATAAAAGGGTCAAATAAATTTTTGGGATCCTTATATATATAATATATTTTATTTTTTTAGTCCCTCTAAATTTTTTCT
>JBBPBS010001012.1:1104391-1120438 GCA_037974835.1 Cicer judaicum
TTTAATTTAGTCTCTCTCTCTGACTTAATTCATCAATAATATAAATATAATTATTTCTTTTTTAACTTAATAATAACTATTTTTTTAAAGTGTATAATATTTCTCACATAATAGTTTTTAAAATATATTTTGTAGTTTCTATAAATAAGTTAAAAAAATATAGGAAAAATCCTTCTCATTAGTCATAACCTCTTAATAATAGGAACTAAAGTTGAGATTTTATATACCTTTTAAAAATTATTTAATATTTTTATATAAATTAAAAAGAAAAAGATGTTTGGTTTAAATATGCATTTAGTCTTTGTAAATATATTATTTTTTTATTTTAATTCATATAAACTTTTTTATTTGAGTTTAATCCTTGTAAAATCAAAAAATATTAGCTTTGGTATATGACGTCAAATCAATTTTAAGAGAATGACGAGTTTTTCTCTTTTTTATGCCAAAACCCCTAACCCCTTTTTTAATTTCTATTTGTATTTTCTTTATAAAATAATATCAATTATTAAATGATCAATAAATAAATTTATTAATTAATAATATAAAATATTTTAATTTTTAATCTATCATAAAAGATAATATGTTAGTGTGTATTTATAAACTCACGTATAATGACAGTTTATCAGTACCTTACTATTGTCTGCAAGTTTTTTATATGAAAAGTATTTTTAAAATTTCTAAATTATTCTTTGATATTAATTCAGTTCTATTTTTCTGTTAGTTATTATGACGTGGCATTAGACGTATAGCATCTCCAACTGTGTCCACCGTGCCACATTATCTTGAAATAACTTATTTCAACTATGAACTCAAGGATTCATTAGATAGGGTCTACCACTAACAGTCATATATTTATTATTATTTGTAAATTAATTATAAAAAAAAAAGGTAACTGTCGTTCCTTCTTGAGAGAACCGTGATGATACATTGACACATCACCAACAATAAACTTACCAAAAACTGAATTTTAAGTAGTTACATGTTGGCGGACGAACCTATTTTAGTAGCGTTGGAGATAGTAACATTATTACTTAGTGTACAATAGACAAACATTATTCACCATTGGATCAAAAGGTCATACCAACTCTTATCATGATCAATCTACATCCTATCTGAACTCTCATTTTCTTCTGAGATCTATCTATGTCACTCTTAACCATCCACATCGCTTCTTAACCACGAAGCTGCAAAGCCAGAAGCCCCATCGCCTCTTCACTCCATTGAAACATTCAATACATTACAATCCTCATGGATTTGATTAAACATTTTGAGGTTAAAGTGAATACAAAAACTTATGATTTAAGTTCTACAATAATTCATAATTGAAAATTCCAATGAATAATACTCTTTAAAAGTAATAGTTTAAAAATGTCTTTATATTTATGAATAAGATAGTGATCGGTGATTCAATATGAGATCAATATTTATTTTCTCATATTTGTATCGATCCAATATTATTTAAATTAATATCTCAATCGTACAAATAAAAATGACAATTAATATCTACTTCTAAAAAACAACGTATATAATTGTCAAAATTTTAAATAATTTTCAAATATCAATATATATGGACCATAATTTATATTAAAAAAAATTAATTTCAAATCCAAATGTTTGGAATCTACCTTTATAAGTACGTGGTCGCTTTTCTATAATTTGATGTGATACGTTTACATATAAAAAGAAAAGTAAAAATAATAAGGAAAATATCAAAATATTGAAAATAAATTTAAGGTTTGATATTTCTTATAATAATTCATATGGAATGATTATTAAAAGATACAAACACAAGGAATACAAAACCTCTACTTGGAAAGCACATTTCAAATTTAACAAATTAACTAACCATTTTAACCAACTAGTTAATCTATAAAACTAGTAACAAAATTATTTAATCATAATAGGCTCCTACAAAATCAAATTAAGAAAATTATGAACTATGAGTTTGGATTACAAAGGTAAAAAAATCCAATAAAAAACAAATGACAAGCCCCCAATGAAAAATAGCAATTCAGTTCCAACACAATTTTATTGGGTCTAAAACACTTAAAGGTCATACAATTCAGGAGTGATTGCTCATCTACGACACTTGCAGACAAAAGTGGAACTATCGCATTTGTTTCTACAGAGTCTGTGAAGGTTCCTCCTAGATAGAATACAAAGAACGATGAAAGAAAATCATGATGACTCAATGGTGAGGTCGTTGCAAGGAAAAGGAGAGAAATTGTCGCTTTAAACGTACTTCATGAAAATATAAGAGAAGATCGAACTACTTTAGAGAGAAACTGAGACGACAAAAACATATTTGTTCCACCAGAATCAAATACTAGATTTTAAGTATGACAGAAATGTTCCAAATGTCATACTTATTAAAATCACAAGATTTGTACATAGAGTTGTAAAACATTTGCACATAGGCGTTTTTCTCTAATTGTTTATTCTTGTTATGTAAATTCTGAAAAACATTTTTTTTTTTTTGTTGAAATTTTCTTCATGGCACTCGGAAAGAAATTTTTCATCTTCATAACTGTTGTGATTTACGACACAACGATATTGCTTTGATATCATGTTAAAAATCACAAGATCATATAGATGAAGATTCATCTCATATTAAAAATAAGCACGAGTTTGATATGAAGAAAAATTCCTTAAAATATTTTATATTGAATTATTATAAAAGATGCAAATACAAGGGACATTTTAGAATTGAGAAACCAAAATCATAAATTTAAAAATAGAACAAAAATGAAATCGGAAAACAAAAATTGTGTATGAGACAAAATAGATAGATTCCAAGTGCATTTAAATTAATATAATATTATAAACTTTATTTGGTTTTAAAAATTAATAGAATAAATTTTATAAAACAATACAAATTAACAGAATAAGTTTTGTAAAAAAGTTCCTTAAATATACTATAATTACTTTTAAAATCATGTTTAAGTAATTATGAGATACTACTAATGTAAAAAATTTACATTAACAATATATAACAATTAAACTCTATTGTAAAACAAGTTTTGATTATACATTAGTTCTCAGAACTCATCTTTCCAAAACAATGTAATGATTTATTACTTAGGTGTAAAAAATGTGATTGATTACTCATTCTACACATGTTGTGCAGGACTTCTTCCAATATAGTGGAACTGATTCTATAAATATAAGATTGTGTTTTTTGATTGATCCAAATCTGTTGGGTAAAATTGATTTTGTTATCATAACAAACATGCTCTTAAGGGTATAAAATTCATTATTTTCCCCAAGTGAACTATGCTTAGGTCAAATAAATGCCTAGAATCAGCAATGTTCCAAATGAACGTTCTAAATATTGCATTGATGCAATTAGGCATGCAGCTTGACATTGCTTACACTCTGCCTCTAACTATAAACATTATCAGCATGGACAAATACACATACAGGAATATCACCTTAGCTAGTATACATTAGTGAACAAAGTCAACAAACTTTATGAAAATTTACAAAATCCGAATTCCAGATAGCAGAATAACTATATTCATCCATAATTGTATAACAAACTCCCATTGAGATTCTTTAAACAGAAACAAGTGTAGGTATAGAATTTATTTATTTGTTCTTTATTGAATGATGTCTCCTGGCCAATAAATAGAAGTCAGAAGAGAGCCAATGAAGCGGTAAAACTGACTCGAGCCAAGGGTGGCTTCATGTGATGTGATTATTTATTATTACAGAATAAAACTGTACTTTCTTCAGTGACTTTCATCCAAAATACCTACAAGGCATTTCTCCAGTAAGAATTCAGCGTTAACCCAAGCATGATATTTATCTGACAAAGGGATTAAGGATAAAGCTGCGAGAAATAACTCAAGAACAAAATTTTGAGAGTATGGTATCAGGAATGGATGAAGCCCAGGGAACATTAGCAGCAAATAAATCATAGGCATGACAAGTGCAACAGCAAGAGAACAGGACTAATCAGCGTAAAATGGAAATAATCAACTACAAATATTCACCCACATCTCAAAACTTTTAAGCAAAGACTAATCAGTATCACATAGCAAGGCTGCCGCTGGCCAAACATTCTTCGACACCATTGGCAATCGAACCTGGGAGAACCAGGTCGACCCCAAAGTGTCCCAAGGTTGGCCCTACAAGTACTTTGAAACCAATTTAGAATTTACATTCGTTGATCAGGCATAAAAGACTCTTGAATCATATAAATATAATTCCAAGCATTTGGGAAACTAGGATCTCCATCTGCACTTACCAAACACCTCTTAAGTAGGTACATTGATCTCCAAAAAATTATGCAACTTTCAACTCCAATTTCCAAATAATATCAAATTTTGGTCATAATTCCTCGGATGGAACATAACTAAGACATGAGAAAACATCTTACCATTAAGTAGCACATCAAATGCAATGCATGCACAGAGAACTATTCAGAGAGATTGACACATGGATGAGTGAAGAAACTAAAAGCTCAATGTCAAATGGTAACATTAAATTAATAGAAACAAATGAATGAAATAGCCTCACAAACTCAAATAATACAATAGGGAAATAACAAAAAGGATACTGAATAGAGATGTGCAATCTTTTCCCACTGTCTTCATCAACATATCAACACCTGATTTCACCGAAATGCGTGTATAATTTTAATGAAATCAGTAACAAGATGAATAAAATGCCATAAATGAACTTGCAGATTGAGCTGATAGCTGTACCTCCAGGATGAAACTTCATATATGGAGATATATTGTAAACACGGCCTTTTAATACAGTCCACATTTGGCCTTCTGTTTGGTGTTTTTTAACTTCAGCCATAGAAATTAGTCTCCTGTTGGACTGTCCTTTTAAACCTGCATCAACATAGACGATGTTAATAAATTGCATCACCTCATATTCTTCAAAAATGTAATGACAACAACTATTAAGTTCACAGAAACAAGTGATTACCAAAAACTTGACATAAAAATACTATTTGCAAATGGCAACTAAATAACTAAAAACAACTAGGGTGCAAGCAACCTCTTATATATGCATATAAATAGTCTGCAACTTTATGGCAAGACAAAGGAGTTCAGTATAGTAAAAGAATTACTATAAATTGAAATAGAAATAACTTGCACATATGAGAAAGAAGAAATTAAGATTCTTTTTCTTTCGAAAGAAAGCTAACATTGATTAGGAAGAGTGGAGAGAAAAGCATTGGCAGAGCTTAAAACCAAAAAAGTAGGGAGAGCCCATCCATTAATTGAAATTTGAAAGTAAAAAAAAGATGTGGAATTAACTATACACAAGCTACAAGTTAATTACAAAAATGGAAATATAATATATTAAATTAAAGAAAAACAAAAGGAGTACGACTAAGGGGAAGAAAAAAACAGGGAGCAAGAAACCAACTGTCGGCTTTTTGTAAACAAGGATTTAAAATTGGGGCAGCAAGTTTCTGCAGAAACTGACAGAATGCAGCTTATATTCAAGTTTCAACTACAATAATCAACCAATAGTTCCTAACTCTTTCAAGTATTGTTGTCTTAAAAAGCTCTAAGTAGTAAGTAATATTGTCAACAAAAAAAGCTAAGTAATTTGATGATTTTTAAATAAAATAAAATAATCGTAGGATTATATGATTTGTCCAAAAAAGCCATGATAATTAAAAGGGTCAACAGAATACTGCACCTGCAAGGTCAGGATGCGTTCGAGTAAGCTTGAGCCAGTCCATTTGACTATAACCCTTTTCAAAAGGAACTTTGGCACGAACAGTTGGCTTTTTAACAGAATTCTTCTGCTCTGGCAACTTCTGAGACAAATTCTTAGCATCACTATTAGTTGATTTGTTCGCTGTGCTAATTACACTGAAAGACAAAGAACCAACTGTACCCTCCTTTATGGAGCTAGAAGAATCATTGGGTGAACCATTCTTCCATAAGAAACCACCATTATTGTGATCACTACTACTTGCATTTGAGGATTCTTCCTTTATGGAAATATCAGCAATATCTGAAACAAGCTTGTTTGTTTCCACCACAGGTGTACTGACCTACAGAATCATATTTTATATTACAAGGGTGCATGGCTTTAGTTTGCAAAGCAAAAGTGTACACTTCCAATTAAATTTCTCAAATATTACTCTCTCTCCTACTTATCCTAAGTATATAACAAGAGTTTAATTAATAGAAATGCAACCTATAGTTTTTCACCGACATTCAATATCATATTTCCACATAAGCTCATTAGATTAGTATGTCACTGAAACTATGCTTACGATGTATGTCCCTTTTCTCATATAAAAACTATAGGGTAAGCCGCCATTTTAAGGCCTGAAATTGTGGGGCTGTCATTTTGGTCTCTGACTCAGCAAAAAATCCAAATAAAGTTTAGAGACTATTTTGCCGGTAGGTTGTATATTTCAGAGACTTTTATAATAGAAGGTACTATCTTTTTAGGACTATTTTGATACTAATTTAAATTTTTAGCTGAGTCAAAGCCAAAAGAAACTGCGCCCTACACTTTCAACTACTAAAATGATGATATACCAAAAATTTATATATTGACGGGATGAAAGGGATTAAGAGAATCAATTAACAATATTTTAAGACTAAATATAATGGTGTGGCACAATTCACAGATAATAGGATTTCTTGGACAATCTAGTCTCGGGCTTTCTACTCGAGAAGCATTAGGCATCCAAAAAAAGACTGATACTTGTGAACTAAATTGAGAAATTACTCCTCCTTTTAAGTGAATGAATGAATATCTAACTATAAAACTTATCCAAAAAAAACAAATCTAATTACAAAATCATAGGGTTATAAAATGAAATGAAAAAGAGCTATGATTTAAGTGTGCAGAAAATGGCATTACAATTACCTGACAAAAAGTGAAATCATTATCATTGTCCATTTCAAAAATCACACTGATGATATTCGTCAAAGTCGCGTGCAACCGTGCGTAGGATCGCCGGCAGATAGGATACTAACAGGATCGGAGATAATGGTCGCAGAATGACACGATCTCCGGCACGGCGATGATGAAGCACACGATTACTGTGTCAGATTGAAAAACTTGGGTCCGGTTCCCTTTTCTGCCCTTGAAGTTACTCGCGAATTGCGATTACGTCACACAGTCTTCGGCGTGCAAATTTATGGTCTCTGCCGTGGAAATTACGCTCTGCCGCGAACAACTCTTTCTGCGAAGCTACTGCTACTAATCCTTACGCTTTTCTTCCTTTCCTCTTAATTTTTTATGAGAAATTTGTCACTACCCGAAATTTAAATGCAGTGACCAGCGCACAAGCTATACTCCTAACCTACAAGTTTATCAATTAACTACCATTTCAAAAAACAAAATATATATATATATATATATATATTTTACTCGAAATTTCGACAGTATCCTCTGTAAATTCAACATTTTCAAATTTTGAAATCCCTATCAAATTTTCAATCCAGTCACAATTCAAATAACATAATCAAGTTTCTTAATACAATTTTCAACAAACTAAATAGATTTTCTAAACTCCAAAATAGCTGCAATTACACACAGACTCAACAACTGTTACAAAAATGGTCCTCGGGCCTACTAAAAAGAAGTATGTTGAGACTTGAATCAAATACTAGACTCCTACTCAGCTGCTTGCGAATCTGGAAAAAAAAAATAAGTAACATAAAGGATAAGTCACAAAGACTTAGTGAGGAGACAACAACCACCATCAATTAGAAGGGAAAACACAAAAGGCACGAACATAAATATTAAAAATTCAGTTGATAACGAAACGAAATCAAAATGAACCTTAATATCATCATAAAAGTCAAACAAGTAACAATACAAATTTTTAGAACCAAGAGGCGGCTTTATCTCATTGATAGCCCTCTCCTCCTAAGAGTGACCTTTCCTTTAAGGGCGGCTCTATCTAACGGTTAACTCTCCCTAATCAAAACGTGGTAACTAGGTGCATCTAACACATTAATAATTATAACACCGATTTCCCAAAACACGCGTTTAAAATTATTTCATCGAAATTCATGAAAAATATATTCAATCGCATAACAAATCAATATTTAAATACTTTAAGTCATACGTAAATTCAACAAATAACGTTTTATATAACAAAAACTATTAAATTAAATAATTGACGAAATCGAGATAAAATTCAAAGGTTGTGTTTCCCAAATTTTTCAATAAATACTTTAATATACAAAAACAAGTAAAATAATAATAATAGTAGTATAAAAATATATGATGATGATCGTCGTCAACTCAATGTTATGGAGAACCGTCTAAGTTTGCTCTTCAACAACTCTCAAAGTAGTTGGCAGGATATCAGCGGACAAATCTGAGCATCAAGAATATTTTCAAGACTTTAGAAAAATTATTCTAAAGTTTAACTAGCTCTAGGAAAGCCTAAAAATCATTTAAATATACCCTAAGCACAAAATAAGATTTTTACTCAAATCTACATTTTTCTATGAATTCATACTAGGATTAGAGTTATGTACTTACCTCAAAGAGTTTCAATCAACAACTCTCATTAGATGAGTACCCTTTTCTCTAGAGCACAAACCCTAACTCAAAATCCTAACCAAGAGCACTTTCCAATGGTTGTGAAGGTGTTAAATTCATTTGTTAATGGTTGATGGTTTGAGTAGTAAAGAGGGAAAAGAATCAAGGAGAAGGAAAGAAAAAAAAAAAAGAAACAAAAATGGGGGGAGGAGAAATGTTATGTGGAGAAAGAGGGAGAGAGAAAAGGAAGGAAAAATGAGGTGGAAGAAAAAATTAAGTTTGGTTTTATTATTATTACTATTATTATTATTATTATTATTATTATTATTATTATTATTTATATTAAAATTAAAAGGCACGGGATGTGTCAATCTCCTCCCTTTATAAAAAAATTCGTCCTCGAATTTATTTAATAAATACCACTAATCTTGAGTTTCAACAAAAGTGCGGGTATTTTGCACGGATGACTTCTTCAGGTTCCCAAGTAGTTTCTTCACCTGATGGACCACGCCAAAGGACTTTTACTGAAACGATATCTTTTGAGCGTAAACGTCTCACTTGGCGATCTAATATAGCTACTGGATGTTCAACGTACGATAGACTCTCATCTAACTGTACGTCTTCATGATTAATCACATGAGAAGGGTCATGAAGATATTTCCGAAGCATCGAAATATGAAAAACTGGATGAACTCCCGAGAGATCCGATGGAAGTGCCAAGTGATACGCTACTAGTCCGACCCTTTCTAAAATTTCAAATGGTCCAATGAATCTTGGACTTAGCTTCCCTTTCTTACCGAATTGCAAAATTCCCTTCATTGGTGAGACTCGTAGGAATACATGTTCTCCCACTGAAAACTCTAAGGGACGACGCCTCTTATCAGAATAAGATTTTTGCCTACTTTGAGCTGTCACTAAGCGATCCCGAATTAATTTAACTTTTTCAATGGCATCTTGAACCAATTCTGGACCGACTAATTTAGCTTCACCAACTTCAAACCATCATATCGGAGACCTACAACGTCATCTGTACAAAGCCTCGAATTGAGCCATCTGAATACTAGATTGATAACTATTATTGTATGCAAATTCCATCAAGGGCAAATGTTGATCCCAACTACCTCCAAGATCCAGAACACAAGCACGAAGCATATCTTCCAATATTTGTATCGTCCTTTCAGATTGGCCATCTGTCTGGGGATGAAAAGCTGTGCTAAGCTTCAAACGAGTTCCTAATGAAGTTTGGAACGACTTCCAAAATTGAGCAGTAAATTGAGCCCCACGATCAGAAATAATAGACACCGGTACGCCATGCAAAGAGACAATTTTATCTAAATAAAGTCTAGCATATTGAGATGCAGTATAAGTAGTCTTCACAGGCAAAAAGTGTGCAGATTTGGTCAACCGATCTATGATCACTCACACTGAGTCATACCCCTTTTGGGTTCGTGGTAATCCTGTGACAAAATCCATAGCAATGCCTTCCCACTTCCACACAGGTATTTCAACAGGTTGAAGTAATCCCGCAGGCTTTTGGTGCTCAGCTTTTACTTGTTGACACACTAAGCACTTAGAGACAAAATCTGCTACGTCTCTCTTCATCCCTTCCCACCAATACAATTCCCTCAAGTCTTGATACATCTTATTAGTACCTGGGTGAATAGTGTAAGAAGAATGATGAGCCTCCTCTAAAATTTTTCTCCTAAAGTCGCCAACATTTGGAACACACAACCGAGACTTCAACCTCAGCACACCATCAGAATCAACTGAAAAGTCTAAAATTTTACCATTCTGAACATTATTTACCATATTCACCAAGTATGGGTCTTGACTTTGAGCTTCTTTGATATCATCAACTATGGTTGGACGAATTTGTACGTGGGCTAAAAATAACCTCGAATGACCAAGTTCAAATTGAATTCCACTTTCAACAACTTCTTGAAATTCTTTAACTATTGCCCTCTTTACTTCTGCTATATGAGCAAGACTGCCCATAGATTTCCTACTCAAAGCATCTACAACAACATTTGCTTTCCTAGGATGGTATAAGATTGTGCAATCATAATCTTTCAAGAGTTCCATCCACCTTCTTTGTCTTAAATTTAAGTCTCGTTGCTGAAAGATATACTTAAGACTTTTATGGTCGGTATAAATCTCACAAGTTTTACCATATAGATAGTGCCTCCAAATCTTAAGAGCAAAAATAACTGCAGCCATTTCCAAATCATGCGTGGGATAGTTCACTTCATGCCTCTTGATTTGTCTAGATGCATAGGCAATAACCTTACCTTGTTACATAAGTACATAACCGAGACCAACTCTAGAAGCATCACAATAAACTGAATAGCTTTCGCCACCTATAGGTAATGCCAAAATAGGTGCTGACGTCAAGTACTCCTTCAATTTTTGAAAGCTTTCCTCACATGCATCAGTCCATCGGAACTCAACTTTCTTCTGCGTCAACCTAGTCAACGGAGACGCAATCTTTGAGAAATCTTTCACAAAACGTCGATAATAACCTGCTAAACCAAGAAAACTCCAAATCTCCTTCACTGTGGTAGGTCTGGGCCAATTCTGGACTGCTTCCACCTTACTTGGATCTACACTTATTCCATTCTTAGACACAACATGTCCTAAAAATGCCACACTATCCAGCCAAAACTGACATTTTGAGAATTTGGCATATAATTGGTTATCTCTTAAGGTTTGCAAAACCAACCTTAAATGTTGCTCGTGTTCTTCTTTACTCTTGGAATAAACAAGGATATCATCAATAAACACAATCACGAATTGATCCAAGAATGGTTTAAAAACGCGATTCATCAAATCCATAAAAGCTGCTGGGGCATTAGTAAGCCCAAATGACATAACCAAAAATTCATAATGCCCATAACGCGTGCGGAAAGCTGTCTTCGTTATGTCATCTGTCTTAATCTTCAACTGGTGATACCCCGACCGCAAATCAATCTTTGAAAAACATTGAGCTCCTTGAAGTTGGTCAAACAACTCATCAATGTGTGGCAAAGGGTATTTATTCTTTACAGTTACTTTATTTAACTGTCCATAGTCTATACACAACTGCATGGATCCATCTTTCTTCTTTACAAATAATACCAGTGCTCCCCAAGAAGAAGAACTTGGACGAATAAAACCCTTATCAAGAAGATCTTGAAGTTACTCCCTTAACTCCTTGGGTTCTGCTGGGGCCATACGATAAGGAGGTATGGATATAGGATGAGTGTTTGGAACTAAGTCGATAGAGAATTCAATCTCCCTATCAGGTGGTAACCCAGGAAGCTCTTCAGGAAAAACATTTGTAAATTCACATGCTATTGGAATTTTTTCCAATTTCTCTTCAGCCACTTGTGTATCCCTTACCACAGCTAAGTACGCTTGACAACCTCTTCTCATTAACTTGCTAGCAGTCAAGGCTGAGATTTGGTTATGTGGTACCCCATAATGTGCTCCTTGAAACGAGAAGACTGATTGTCCTGGTATTTCAAATTTCACCACTTTGTTATGACAATCCAAAGTGGCATGATGCAAAGCCAACCAATCCATACTCAAAATCACATCAAAATCTATCAAATCAATAATTACCAAATCTACCGGCAACACCTTGCCATCAATAGTTATATCACAAGAACGATACACCGACTTAGCAAGCAAATTTCCTCCAACAGGTGTAGCTACAACTAAAGGTTCTTCTAAAGAAGATGAACATTTACCAAGTCGAGTAGCAAACCACGCAGATACAAAAGAATGTGTAGCTCCAGGATCAAACAAAACATGAGCATCTCTAGAACAAATAGAAAGTATACATGTAACTACTGCATTGGATGTCTGAGCATCCTAATGTGTCAAAGCAAACACTCGAGCCTGACCTCTTCCTGCTGGTACCTGACCTCTACCACCAAATCCTCTACCTCGTTGCTGAAATGTTCCTGAACCTCTAACATAAGAATTTCCACTCTGACGCACAGATGCAGAATGAGTCTGAGGAGATGCCAAAGCTGTTGGTGTTGATGCATAACTAGAGGATGAATGTGTCGTGTCTACAGGACAATCCCTCCTGATGTGACCTATTTGGCCACATTGGTAGCAAAATTTAGCATTATCATCTCTAGAACAATTCCCGAAGTGAAGCCTACCACAAGTAGAACATCGTGTAGCTGAAACACCAGAATGTCTTTGAGGGAAAATGGATTGTGATGCTGCTCCAGAATCTGATCTACGAATCTGCACTGTCCCAGAAGACTGCCCACTATGACCACCCCTTTGAGACATGAGTCTTTGTTGCCCCTGATAACCAAACATAGACCCACCACCATGATTCAAATAGCTACTGTAAGATCCTTCAACCCTTTGTTTCTTCCGTGAATCTTGCCTATTGCATCCTTTTTCCTTCTGTCGTTGCTCGATTTGAAGAGCCAAACTCAAAACCTCAGCAAAAGTAGAACAATTAGATCCAACCACCGATCTAAATAAATAATCCTTCAATCCTCTAATGAACCTCTTAACATGCATCTCTTTAGTGATAGGATAAGGAGCATGTCTAGAGAGCTATGTAAAACGAGCACTATACTCTGAAACTGTCATACCCTCTGTTTGCTCCAACCGCTCGAACTCATGAGCTAATCCATCTCTAACACTATCTAGAAGAAAACGAGCCATGAACAACTGAGAGAATTCTCTCCATGCTAACGGAAGTGACCCCACTTGTCTACCACGTGACACTATATGAAACCAATCACGTGCAACGCCTACTAGCTGAAATGATGTCAATTCTACTGCTCTTATCTCAGAACAACCCAATGCTCTCCAAAGCCGCTCTAGACTGTCAATGAATTGTTGTGGATCCTCAGTTGCACTAGACCCAGAAAAAGTAGGGGGTTTAAGCTTCATGAAGTCTGGTAAAGTGACCTCAATACCCTCTCATTGCAACAGTCGTCTGATGCTCGGCTTGTCTAACCTCTTGTTGACCATTGACATTTTCATGTCTTTGATCACCCTCATGTTGTTGTCCGACGACAACCCCAACAAGTTGTTGCACAACCTGTTGTAATCCCTGCAAACTAGCAGCAAACTCTTCCATGGCTGGATTTCCGCGCCTCCTCCTAGGTACCTCAACATCGGCATTCAAACCACGTCCGCCAACATTAGCTCTACCCCTATTTTGAGCACGAACTGAAACACGACCTCGTTGACGAGCACCTCGAGCTTGAGAAATTGATTCATCAGCAATTTCCCTTAAAGTAGGATTCCTAGTCCTGGATGGCATTCTCACCTATTCAAAGAACATTGATCAAAGATTGAATAAGACGACAAGAAATTGTGGAGAGATAGTGATGATGAATTTAAACACAGATTCAGACAAAAGATGAGACTCTCATAGAGTGCTAATAGCCCTTATAAGTAAGTTGTGTCGGGGTACATAATTTACTAACAAGAATCTATTGTCACCCTACGTTTGCAGCTATTAGGACCTACGACCGAGCTCTGATACCAACTTTGTCACGACCCGAAATTTAAATGTCGTGACCGGCGCACAAGCTATACTCCTAGCCTGGCAAGCCTATCAATTAACTATCATTTCAAAAAAAAAAATATATATATATATATATACTTTTTACTCGAAATTTCGACAGAGTATCCTCTGTAAATTCAACATTTCCAAATTTTGAAATCCTTGTCAAATTTTCAATCCAGCCACAATTCAAATAACATAATCAAGTTTCTTAATACAGTTCCCAAAAAACTAAATAGACTTTCTAAACTCTAAAATAGCTGCAATTACACAGACTCAACAACTGTTACAAAAATGGTCCTCGATCAAAGAGGCCTACTAAAAAGAAGTATGTTGAGACTTGAATCAAATACTAGACTCCTACTCAGCTGCTTGTGAATCTGAAAAAAAATAAGCAACATAAAGGATAAGTCACAAAGACTTAGTGAGGAGACAACAACCACCACCAATTAGAAGGGAAAACACAAAAGGCACGAATAACGGTTTTATCGCTTGACATAAATATTAAAAATTTAGTTGATAACGAAACGAAATCAAAATGAACCTTAAAATCATCATAAAAGTCAAACAAGTAACAATACAAATTTTTAGAACCAAGAGGCGGCTTTATCTCATTGATAGCCCTCTCCTCCTAAGGGTGGTCTTTCCCTTAGGGGCGGCTCCATCTAACAGATGGCCCTCTCCTCTCAATCCCACAACGCATCATCACGTATCAATTAGGGAGCTTACATATCGTTGATAGCCCTCTCCTCTCACGGATGACCTCTCTCGTAGGGGCGGCTCCATCTAACGGTTAACTCTCCCTAATCAAAACGTGGTAACTAGTTGCACCTAACGCATTATTAATTATAACACCGATTTCCCAAAACACGCGTTTAAAATTATTTCATCGAAATTCATGAAAAATATATTCAATCGCATAACAAATCAATATTTAAATACTTTAAATCATATGTAAATCCAACAAATAACGTTTTATATAACAAAAACTATTAAATTAAATAATTGACGAAATCGAGATAAAATTCAAAGGTTGTGTTTCCCAAATTTTTCAATAAATACTTTAATATAGAAAACAAGTAAAATAATAATAATAGCAGTATAAAAATATATGACGATGATCGTCGTCAACTCACTGTTATGGAGAACCGTCTAAGTTTGCTCTTCAACAACTCTCAAAGTAGCTGGCAGGATCTCAGCGGACAAATTTGAGCATCAAAAATATTTCCAAGACTTTAGAAAAATTATTCTAAAGTTTAACTAGCTCTAGAAAAGCCTAAAAATCATTTAAATATACCCTAAGCACAAAATAAGATTTTTACTCAAATCTACTTTTTTCTATGAATTCATACTAGGATTAGAGTTATGTACTTACCTCAAAGAGTTTCAATCAACAACTCTCATGAGATGAGTACTCTTTTCTCTAGAGCACAAACCCTAAACTCAAAATCCTAACCAAGAGCACTTTTCAATGGTTGTGAAGGTGTTAAATTCATTTGTTAATGGTTGATGGTTTGAGTAGTAAATAGGGAAAAGAATCAAGGAGAAGGAAAGAAAGAAAGAAACAAAAAAAGAAACAAAAATGGGGGGAGGTGAAATGTTATGTGGAGAAAGAGAGAGAGAGAAAAGGAAGGAAAAATGAGGCGGAAGAAAAAATTAAATTTATTATTATTATTATTATTATTATTTATATTAAAATAAAAAGACACGGGATGTGTCAAAAATCTTTTCACCTCCTGTCCATGTATGTATTTTTTTTTAATGGTTAGTTGCAAGAAACAAGTGTAATGCAGTTTGATACATATTTCTTTTCATGTATTTTCCATAGATTTAAAAAATAATCAAATTTTATTTATCAATTACAACTATATGTATTTAAGTATTTTTATATTTATTAATGTCAAAAGATTATTCGTGTTTTTTAATATTTCTCAACGAAATATTTATTCAATGTTTTTAATAATGTTTAAAACTAAAAAAAAAATTAAAAACTAATATATATCGATTTCTTTATTTTTTATATTTATGAC
>JBBPBS010001012.1:1120762-1141996 GCA_037974835.1 Cicer judaicum
ATTTTCTTTTTTTTTTCTGCATTTTTTTCGTGTGCAGGTTTTTATATGTAATTTTTTTTTCCGTTTCTTTTTATTTCAAATATAATCAGCAAAATATTTTAAAATTTTATCTCTAAATAAAAGAAAAGGATTAGATTTTGAATAAAAATATTGTAATTTTCATATCATATTTGTTTCTTATATTGATAGTAGACACCCTAAAATATCTTCACAGTCAACAAAAATAATTTTTTTTTCATCATAATATATTTGTAACTAAATTCATGTATGTTATATAAATTAGGAAAATGTTTATTCCTCCACACTTGCTCGAAGATCTCCAAAATACTTTCATTAGAAGTTTGCTTCCAAGTCGATAGTTAATCAGAAGCATGATTCAAACAGTGTTCCTTATATAAATCATGTAAGCTATTTTCAACTTCATCTTTTTCAACACTCAACCTCAAATCCTTACTTTTTTCACTTGAAATTTGTGCTCAATACACAATTCTTTCATTCATTCCTCTATCAATACTATTTTCGATTGTAGTAAAGGTAATGTAGCTCTAAAATCACTGTACATGATATTTGAAACACTGTACATGATATTTGCGGATAATAGGATTTGACAGTAGTTTTTACATGCAATTATTATTACTATTTACACATTTAGTAGTTAATTTTCCAGCCATCTACTATTACTAGGTGTAGGCATCCACTAGTGATTTTTATCGAACAATTTTTGTTTTACAAAATAGATTTTTTGTTTGTTTTAATTGTTTGTTTCTCTCTTTGTTTTGTGAAATGTCATGGTATATTTGTAGTTATAATTGAGCTTGCAATTGATTCAAATCTAAACATTGTTGAACACGTGGTGAATGAAGTTGATTTGGAAGGAAAAAAACTTTATTATATATAAGAAATAGTTTGTTATGAAGCAGCTAAATTATGATTTTTAATAGTAATAACAAAATATGATCATGGTTTTGATCGAAGAAAACAATCTTTTGTATTGAGTTTCGAAAGAGATGGTGTGTACAAAAGAACCAAGAAAAAGTTGAAATACAAAGACACATGATCAAGGAAATGTGAATGTTCATTTCAAGTTGCATGGTTATTTTTTTACAACCATAAGATTGTATCTTAGTATTGTGTCAGGAAAACACAACGATGAAATGGATCTAAAGTTAAAAGGCCATTTCGTTGTTGGTTGTTTAAAAGTGGAAGAAAAGAAACTTGTTGGTGAGATGACAAGAAACATGGTCTCATGAAAAAAAATTCTAATAACTTTGAAACACAAGAAATGAAGTGTAACTACAATTAAACAAGGTTATAATATATGTCAAAGATATAAGAAGACTATAAGAGGTCTGAGATTATAAATACAACATTTGGTGAAATGTTTAGATGATAGCAAATATGTATACTAATATAGAATGATTGATAACTCTGAAATTGAAACCACCCAAGATATTTTTGGACCATCATTAATCAATCAAGTTGTTTAATAGTTTTTCTTTTGTGTTGCTGATGGATTTGACCTATAAAACCAACCAATATCAAATGTCGTTAATTTTGAGATTGTTGGTGTCACTTCGACATAGATGACATATTCAGTCGGAGTTGCTTTTATCAAGTTTGAAAAGGAGGATAATTTCACTTAAATTCTAGAGGTGTGTCGTAATTTGTTGAAGTATCAAGACAATAAGCCTAAGGCGATTGTCACTGACAGAGATACTGCACTAATGAATGTTGTTTTAAATTTATTCCAACCTCTACTTCTTTACTATGTCATTATCATATTTCAAAAAATGAGTTAAATGCAAGTTTGATGTCAAGATAAAAACTATAAAAAATATGGATGCGAATGCAAAACAAGACCAAATGTAGCCTTGCTTCACCATACTATTTTTTGAGTCGGTCTGAATTGGATTGGCCGTGTTGGTTGGGTTGGCCAACCCATGTACAGCTTAGTTAGGAGTGAAGCCAATGAAATATGAATTACTATAATGTAGCACAACTTAAAACTAATCAGCCTAATGCAAAACAAGACCCTTAACGGGAAAATTTGACCCTATACCCCCAAATATTTTTCAAAATGCCAAAAATGCCCTCAAATTTTTTGTATTTTACTGAATGTAAAGTTAAATTTTTTTTTCACCTTTTTTACATTCCCGGAGCAGTAAAAAAAAATTCTGGTAAGTTCAAGTTTTCCGGTAACTTCTGGAAATGTTTCAACCAAGTTACCAAGTTTTCCTGAGTGCTTCTTCTGTACCGGAAAACTTTGACTCAACTTTTCCGAAAATTTTAAAAAAAAAACTCACTTTTTGATTCCGGAAATATGAATAGTGAATTGGAATTTTTTAACATTTTATTATATATAAGAGGACAAAAATGTCATTTCATGCATAAAATGGGGGTATAGGTATAATTGGAGGGGTATGGGGTAAAATTTCCCCTTAACGGTCAGTCATCCATCACAGCAAAACTATCTATGGGCCTGAATTTTCACTAGAGTAACAGTATGACAATTGTTCATTCAGCCCTCCAATTTTACTCACTAGTAAAAACACAACCTAAATCACGTTTTCGGTAATATTTTTCATACAAATTTTAATTACTAGAATATGGAATCCAAGAAATTGCTGTGTGTGGTAGGGGGAAAGAATCAGCCTAACAATATTACTTAACCCATGCCGCCATCCACGAGTCTTTAAAATATATATGAAGCTAAAAAGATGTTCAGAAAGCCTTTTGTTATCAAAACAAGTTATTTAGAAGCTTAAGAATAGAAAAGAATTTCTATTTTAATTTTAATTACAAAATCGCCGCATTGTTTTTATTTTGTTTCTATTTTTATAGATTTGCACAATAAACGCTGAAAACAAATGTCCTATTACTTGTACGAACATTTAAAACAGGAAACAAAATTCCCCTTATCAACTAGAAAATTAATTAAAATTGATTAAAATTATATGTCAACATAATTCTAAACAACCTAGAAGTATAATATCAATTAAAATTAAAATTATGCTCACATGATAGATTTGCAAAGACCAAAATAACACTCAGACAGAAGCTTGATTTCTGTATGAAATGCAAATAAAAAGTTACTTCATATACACATTACACTATAGTTTATACAGTCTTGAATATTTAACAATTTTAGAAAATGGTAAATATTCCTTGGGGGTCATGTATCACACTTTTCTTAGTAACAACTATTTTATCTGTATAATTCCCTAATGCACTGTAAGCCTAAAAACCAAGTTCATCTGAAGAAGGAATTTAAACATGGTGCTTTGGCGCTTGATAACTGGAACTTAAGCGTGAAGTCTCGTTCCATGTGACAAACCATATCGCTTAATTCTTAGTGACAAACCATATCTCTTAATTCTTAGTGACAATCAACAAGGATCATGCTTATTGGCACATTCCCTGCATCTGTGTTATGTCAAGTATTTTGAAGCATGACACTAGCCATTCCAAGTACTACCAAAACCAAATAGACATGCACTGTCCATGAACCTAAAATACAATGAAAATAGAGTATCAATGATTTATAGCATCCTTTGAACAAGTTTGAATTCATAGTAGCCTCAAGATACCATCATACCAATGCCAGGCTTACTAATGGAAAACACAACTAATTCTACAACTACTCAAATAATCAAATTTTGATGTCCTTGTGCCAGAGACTTAATCAATTCAATTTAAGAACTGAATGCAACTTGATTCTATTGGATAATTTCAAATCATTTTCTTATAGTAACAAGATTAACCCATATCTGGTGTACAATGCTACGTTATAAGCCAGGGTAAAAAATAATTGGTGAATTTCTTCTAAATGTTGGTACAAAATTTATTTGCATTTTAGGCACACCGGGTATAATTTTAAAGCCACAATAAAACCATGGTCACATGACATCATATGCATGAAAAATGAGAAATAAAGAGCAGCTGCCTTTGAATCTAGAAAATAATTTGAATTCCATGTATTGATGCATAGTCCAACGATATCAAAAGCTCCATTATGCTTTAGTCCAACTTCCATGGATTTAACTATGCAGAACTTAATCAGCTCTTAAGCCAACTGACTTGTTCCTCAAGCAGGCATTGCCTTATTTTGTGCACAATTTTTAATGACAAAGAAGATGTGAGTTGAGGTTATATATCTCAAGTTCTCAATTATACACAAATATAACAGAATAGACATTTTTAGAATGCAATGAAGATTTTGTTTAAATCCACCTAACATGATAAACAAATAAATAAAACTTTGAAATGAGTTACGAGACATTTGCACATGCCCTATAGACCTTTCCCATAACCTATGCCTACAAGAAAGGAGGAGAATTTCACAGATCAAACTATTTCCCTGATTAATTCAGAATAAAGAGAAATTGAATAAAGTTTTGGAAATAGTTTCTTGATGCTAATATAAGTTTTGTTTCTCAGAAAAGGAAAAAGGAGTAAAATATATCCACTGATAAAATTTCACCTAATATACAGTAAATTTTTATCCCAAGTCTATGAGATAGAACAAACTCAAGATCCGATAATTCCATCGGACAATCACCTCTCTTGTATATCACCAACCTTATAAGCCCAGGAATCTCCTTCCTAAACTTTCACAAATATTCCCGTCATCGTAAATCCTCAGAATAATCTTCCTATATTTTAACAGCACTATTTAATATTTTATACTAGGAAATTTCAATGAGAAAATATTCCATAATTCAGTCACTTATATTTCTACTTCAGGAATAACTCAATATGCTTCAAAATGAACAAAAAATTCAACTAAAACTGCATAACAAAAAACTCAAATTTATTCGAAAAACCAACTCTAAATATAAAAAAGCAACAAGATGCAGCATGTTTACCTGCATGGTCCAACAACATCAGCAGAATCTTGGGGTAATCAGCAATTCAGATTCCCTTGCTAATAATCTAGAGAAAATAGTAACATGCTGCCTGATGACTGACGAGTTTATTTTCTCAGGGGAAAACAGTGAAAGGCAATACCTAACCACTGATTTGCAGTAGCACTTCAATAAAGACAATGATGCATATCTGAATTTGAACTTTGATGACAAGGATTTTCCAATAAAATATCCCGATTCTTAAATACTGTTTCCTTAACATGTGCAGCTTCATTCGGCATTCCCGATTTCAAAAGACAGGAACTTAAAGTTCTAATAGTGATGTCATCCGGGGAACAACCAGTGGCCAACATCTTGTAAAAGATACGAATCGCTTCAGGTGCTCTTCCTTTCATACAATGTCCAATAATAAGAATAGTAAATGTAAGTTTATCAGGTTTGCATTTCTCCTCCATATCTACAACAATTGCATTAGCCTCATCGACATTTCCAGATTTACAATAACCATCAATCACAGGGTTGTAGATAAAGGGCTTTGGAACGATGTCGCCCTGCTTCAACAGTCTCAGAAGCTCATGAGCTTCTTGTAGTCTATTACACTTGCAAAGAGCACTGATAAGAATAGAGAAAGTATACAAACTTTCAGAAATATTTCTCGCTTTCATTTCACGCCAAAGTTCCAAACCATAGTCCACCTGTCCGACTCGACAATAACCATCAATTAACGAAGTGAAAGTGACAACATCAGGAGTACAACCATACAAAATCATTTTCTTATGTATTCCTAATGCAGAAGCCATGTCACCCGCCTTAACAAATCCATTGATAAGTGCGTTAAAAATAGGTCCACTAGGCTTAATTCCGGACCTGACCATTTCATCCAAAATACAAGAAGCCTCCTTCATCTTACTCAATTTACAATAACCCGATATCAATATCGTATAACTCACAACATTAGGAACAAAATCACTCTCTTTCAGTAAACCCCACGCTCTATCAACCTCCTTAATTCTACACAAACCATTTATAACAGTATTAAAGCTAACAACATCAGGGTAACAACCAAAACTTCTCATATCATTCAGAAACTTAAACGCTTCATCGATTTGACCAGCAACGCAAAAACCTCGAATCAAAATATTGAATGTAAATGTATCTATATTCAAATTCAATTTAACAAGCTCCCTAAAAAGCCAAACAGCATCATCTAATCTATTACATTTGATCAAAATGTTAAGAAAGTTATTAGAAACAACAACATTAACATCAACCTTATTACACAAAGCATCATGAATCAACTCTTTTGAAACATCAAACCTATTACAAAATACAAATGATGAAACCAAAAATCCCAACAATCTACTATCAGGCAATAATTTATCAGACCTCATGGAATCATAAACAAGTTTAGCTGAATTGTGTTGACCTTGTTGACAAAGGGATCTCAAAAGAAAATTGTAAGTCCAAAATGAATGAGAGAAGTTCAATTTTTGCTTTGTAAATTGAAAGAATTTGAAACCTAATTGAGGGTTATTTAGTCTTTTAATAACGTCTAATGCGAGTGAAGGTGTTAAGTGGTTAGTGAGGTAATGGGAAAACGTGTGGTTGAATGAGTTTGGGGAGAGAAGGAAGAGTGTGGAAACGATTTTGACGAACCAAGGGTTGGGTTTGTTGGGTGTGAGAGTGGTGTAGTGGGTAATAAGGGTAGTTTTGGAAATTCGAAGGAGGGTGAAGAGGGAAGGAAAAGTCATGAGGTTGTGAAGTGGGGGTTGGAAGGGAAACGGTGTCGTTTCATGTTAACGGCGAGGAATGGTTAGGTTAGGAGGGAGAAGGAGGAGAGGTCGTCTGCATTAGGAGAGGAAATGGCTCTCTTTTTTCTTCTGATCGTTAAATGGCTATATATATATCTCCAGGTCAGAAGGGTTTGGAAGTTAACTGTTAAAGACACGCTGCATTTAAAAAAGCAACTTTTAATATGGCCGTAACGATTTGAAAAATGTTTAAAAGAAAACAAATTATTATTTAAAAATAGTTGTTAATGGTTAATCTCATTTATAAATGTTTGAAACAATGAGCTTAATGTTTTATCTATAAAGATAAAGAAAATTATGAACTATTCTTTTTTCGAAGTTACCGATTTTTAAAATTAAAAAAAATCAGATTTTAGTATGGATTAAAAATATTATTAATTTTAAAAAAATTTAACGATTCAGATTTAGTTAGTCAAAATAAAATTCAAATTTATTTAATAAAAAAGAAAGTGGAAAAATATATTAGTAAGTCTTTTAACTTATGCAAAAATATATATTAGTCATTTAATTTGATTTATATCAAGTTACTCTTTTATATTTGTAAAAGTTACATTATATTTAATAGTATTAATTTAACTTCAATTATGTTTAATTAAAAAAATTTAAAATTCTATTATGAATTTTATTATTGATCATATCAAGAATCACATAATAAATTATCATGGAATTTCATAAACTGGATTGAGATGATAAGTTAATGTCAAAAATGGTAAAATGTCTCTCACTTGAATTTTTTTTTATTTAACTATTTTTTTAAAAATTGATGGAGAGTTTATTTTCTTATGATTATTACAAACAAAATTCCTTAAAAATTACATAAGTTTATAGAAAAAATAAGGAGAATTTTCAATTTCAATTTAGCTAGTTTGAAATTAGGATCAACGGTGTCTAAATTTATAAACATAAATAACTAATTTATTACAAAACAAAAGATAAATGACTAATTTGATAATATAAAAAAATAACTAATTTATTATTTTTGTATAATTTAAAGGATCACATAATGTATTTTGCTATAAAAATATTAAATATATTATTACTTGAAGCATGCCTTATGCTTCCTTGTGGTGTTATCTTAATAAAAGTTTTGTTTATTAACAAAAATTCAATTCATAAGTGTACCATTTTATGAATTAAGTCCATGTAAAATATTTTGATATGTCCTTATAAATATATATTACTTTCAATTTTAGTCATTGTTGTTTTTGTACTCTTTGTTGTAAAATATGTTCTTATTGGAACTTATTATTGTAATATGTGTTATGGTTAAGTAAAATTTGTTCATTCGATCGAACCCAATCCACTCGAAAAGTTCAATTTGATACACGGGCAAATTATAGCGGGTCATAGGTCATATGGGCTCGCACATGTGGATATATATGAGTTTGAGTGGTTGAGTGTAAGTGGAAATAGTTACCTAAACCCAACTGCTTCACTTAAAACTATAGGTATAAAAACTTCAATTTTTTTGGGTGTGTTTTGTTTAGAACTCATACTCGCAATGGTAATGGAGGATTGGTGAAAGGAATGATATCAGGCAGTGGTGCTTAAGTAGAATCCGAAGTGTGTGCCCAAAATCGATATCAGAGATCCAATGGTGGGGTACCTACAAACATTCCGACGCTCATTTGAGACATACATTGCTAAGAGTTAATAATAGGTAAATATAGACAAAGAGATATTGGGCTTGAGGGTAATTCAGGGTGACAAAAGCTAAGTCCGGAACAAGGTGACTAATTCAATTTCACTTAGTCATCACACCACTAATATGATAAATCTGTTGTTTAATAAAAAAAAAACTACTCAAACATTGAAAAAAAAATTGAAATCTCAATATATATTTTTATTAAAATAATGAATTTGAAAATAAGAAATAGAAGGCTCATCACCCGAGCCAACCTACCTACATGACTTGCAAATGGCTTAAACCACATAAACTGTAAATAGCAGACTCAATTTTAGATGGTTTGACAAAATTAGACTTTAACCCGCTCAAACCCGACTAATGGTAAGCCCTAAGTGTGTTATATTTATTCAAGTCGCGAAACTATGATCAAATTATTTACATGTCAAAATTTTCATGTTAATCCTTAATGTTCAAAATATGACATCTACATCCCAAAACATGAAAATATAAACTTTAAGTTTATTTATGTTTTTAGTTCCAGGCATTTGAGTGAGCTTTAATTTTCATCATTTCTGTAACACTCTAATTTATCATTATCTTATTTTAAATAGTATAATGATACAATACTATTTTTTTTATATAAGTGTTAATATGTGTTCTAATTTCTTTAGGTGTGTCTGTATGTTTGTTTTAGTAATTGATTTAAATCATGAAATTTAACCATATTTAATTTTAAAATAAAATAAAATATATAAATATAAATAAAATAATACCAGGAGTTAGCTCTAATATAATGAAATAATAATAATAATGATAATAATAGTAATAATAATAATAATAATTGTTATTATTATTATAATGATAACAACCTAGGCTATTATGTAGTATATATATATATATATATATATATATATATATATATATATATATATATATATATATATATATAGCCATCCAACCCAGCCAAATTCCAATCACAGAATCTCGCATACGGGAGCCGTATTCCAGCTTTCAGCAAATTAGGATTTGCAATTCCAAATTCAATCACAGCCACATTCCAAATTCACTTCCAATTTCACCAGATTCCCATTTGAATACAATTTCCAATTCCAATTCCAATTTCAAGCTCCAATTACAATTATAACTCCGATTCCAATTTCAAGCTCCAATAACAATTCTAATATCAAATCCCAATTACAATTTCAATACCAAATCATATAAGATATGCTTCATTAATTCCTTCAATTAGCTTTAATAATGATACATATTTTGTTAGTACAATAGGATAAGTAATATATATATATATATATATATGAAAGTTAAGAAATTGAAAACCACAAACCCAAAATAAATTTGTATAGCCATGATTTGAGTCTTTACTTTGGAATTTTAGAAGCCTTGTCTTTGTTCTGTCAACAAACGGATTATGCTATATAAGAGTTGTTGTTATACAAACTTCCAAAAAATAAGTTAGTAACTAAGCCATTAGATGCAATTGATTTCTAAAGGGAATTGTTGGAGGATAACTCACTGAAGTAAGTAATTAGTTCCGATAAGGCAGCATACGATTCATACAAATTACCGTGAAATCAAAATAAGGCGGAGAGGCAAATTGATTCTTTCACCTAAATGGTTTAATTTATTTGATTATGTTATAAAATTAAGTATAGTCAATAATAAATAATAATTAATTATTATTTGCGTCCATGTGATATATATATATATATATATATATATATATATATATATATATATATATAAATATATATTTATAAATCAAAACTATATATATTATATACACATAATATTAAGTTCTTTCTATCATACTTTGTTAAATAAAATTTTATTATAATAACATGTGTGTTAACGGTATTAAATATATTTTTGAATTATATTACAATGCATTAATGTATTATTAGATAAAGTATCAATGTATTATTAATAAATTATCTATTGGAGCAAGTAACTAATTTGTAATTGGTTGTTGCGTTGATTTATTGCCGCTCGTGGACTGTTAGAGACGGTGGTTGGCGAAGACGTGACACATTAAATCGGCGGATCGACTTTGTTGGGAAAAATCTTCGGCTAAGGTAAGGGGTGAGAATGAGTTTTGATTTTATGAGTATAAAATAACGTGGGATGAACGGGAATACTGAAATTCCCAGATGTTTATTCGAGGCTTACTATGTACGGTTGAACCCTATTGAGTAATAATAATTAATTAATAAAATGTGAATGGTAATAGTGAGGATTAAAATATAATTTAGCAACCAATAGAATTACCATGAAATTAATTATATCAAGATTGTATGCCTTTTGATTTTATGAATATTATGTTGATTGTTACTATGTGAATGATATGTACTGGAGTATTCTTGCTACTTGAATGAAATTGTGATATCACTTGAATATGCCATTGTTTGACCTTTTATTTGTGATTGATATTGTGAGTATTGCAAACTAGAATATTGGATTTAATTGTGATTGACTGACATATATACATAATGATGAATGTTGTGAAGTCAAACTGAAATTTGTTGAGTTGTGATTTTGGAGTTAGAACTATTTTGTCATCATATAAGGAGGGTTTGACAAGCCTAGTGATTAAGGGAAGTACAACTGAATGAGCCTGATCATGGAGGGATACAATCGAACTGTAAGGTAAGACTGATAGACCTTGGGGGTACCTCTAGTGGGGAATTCCTAAGTGGATTAATGGGTTATTCCCTAAAGTCGGGAGCTAACGTGCAACACAAGAGTACCCCGACCGTCGCGTATATGTGTCTCGGGTTGAGTTGAATGGTACCAAATGATGAAGTGTAGAGTATATATAGGACATGCATAATATTTCATCCTTGTGATTATCTTATTATGAATGAATTTGATAAACATTTGATATTATACACTTGATTGTTTTTGAGGTTATGATAATTTGATTGCTTGTGTGTTCTCCTCATGTATTTTATACTGTTACATAATTTCGATACTCACCCCCTCGTTGTTTGTGTTTGGCGTTTGCGATGGACGCAGACGAGTTGTAAGTTACAGGTGATGACTAGTACCATCGGAGAGGCGGAAGCCATCATGTCTTGGAGACCTTTATTATTATGCATTGTGTTGATGTTATTTTGAGTATTTTTATTTTGGGAATTCCCGCTCTGATAGTGACATCGGGTTGGGACCACATTTGCACTTAATTTAACACGTAAGTATGTGTACTTCTAAAAAGATTTTGTTGTCGGATATTGTGATTTCAAATTGTTAAGTTTGATGGAACCTTTGAATTTATTCGACGTGTTCGTGATTATGTGATACATTTTACCTAAAAAAAATGTTTGAAAGTTTATATTTATTTATTTATTCAAAATAATTTCATTGTTTAGAAAATAAGAAAAAAAAATTTGGGGTTTAGGGTGTCACATAAGTGGTATCAGAGCCAGGTTTGTCCAATCAGACCGTAAATGTAACACCCCAATTTCCCATTACCTTATTTTAAATAGTATAATGATACGATACTATTTTTTTAAATGAGTGTTAATATGTGCTCCAAATCATATAAGGTATGTTTCACTAATTCCTTCAATTAGCTTTAATAATGATACATATTTTGTAAGTACAATAGGATAAATAATACATATATATATAGATGAAAGTTAAGAAATTGAAAACTACAAACCCAAAATAAATTTATATAGCCATGATTTGAGTCTTTACTTTGGAATTTTAGAAGCCTTGCCTTTGTTTCTGTTAACAAACGGATTATGCTACATAAGAATTGTTGTTATACAAACTTTCAGAAAATAAGTTATTAACTAAACCATTAGATGCAAATTAATTCTTTCACCTAAATGAGTTAATCTATTTGATTATGTTATAAAAATAAGTTAGTTTTTGTTTTTAATTTAAATTAACTCTAGATCAATCTTAGTTACAAATAAAACTCCAGAACATTATGGGTGAGTTAAAAATGAATAAAGAAAATTATTTCTATGTGATATATGATAGTGAGTGAGAAATAAATAAGGATAGAGATAAGGAAATCCCACAATGATGTATATTGGTTCACCCATGGTGGACTACGTTCAATCCCACAATCTGTGAATTTTTCCACTAATGTGTTTGGTACAAGATCATTTTTTCTTTCACATTATCATTCTTGATCACTCTTAACCAGTTACAAAATTCACCTTTCAACTTTGAAATGATTTTTACAGTTACCTTTCAGCTCATAAAAGATTTTTACAAGTTACCTTTTAGTCATTCCAAGGATTTTTACTGTTGAAACAAACTCACAAATTAAAGTTTTGATGAAAATAAACAAAGATTAATTAAGAATGTTAATTATGATTCTAAAATGTTATGTTAATTTAACTTGTGCTTTTGAGTGTTTTAATTCAAAGATAGGAATCAAGCAACCCGAAGAAAACAATTATAAACTGAACAGACAAAGAAACAAGAACACTATGAACAAAATGGAGAATGATCTCCAGATTCAAGACTGACTGTCACAGTAACTTGACCAATCAATCTCCACTATTTTAACAAAGTTTTTGCCTTTACTTTTTATATTAAGGTCATCAGTACATGGAAAAAAACAAATAGGTCTCATCTCAGTCAAAGAAGGCTTTCGAATCATTGAGATAAAAGGTCCCAAATTGAGCTAGTTAAAATAGTTTGGAACACTGTCAGCCAAACTGTCAAGAAAGCTCAATCAATCTTAATCTGTACAAAAGACATCAGGAAGACATCCAGAACAATCAAACTGAATCTTTAGATTGATCATCAATCTCCAGAAAGTCCAAAACTGCCAATACCAGATTGATAATCAATCTCTATTTCTGCAGATTTCCAGTTTTGATATCCTTACTTATGCAAAGGTTTGCAATCATTATTCAAACTATTTTGGAAAGATTCAAGGTTCTATATCGAAGCTGTAACATCAATAACTGAGTGACAAGCTTCAGAGATTTTTAAACTCAAAGGATAACCGTTTTATTAAAGTTGTAACAGCATCAGTCAAAGCAGATTCAAAATATTCAAAGGCTGGATTATTTTTAATCCTATTTAATGGTTTTGGTAAAAAATGACAAAGTATTATCAACAACTCTTTTGACCCTCATTAAATGCTCAAATCTCCTATAAAAGCAAGGCCATTGTCCAGGGAAAATGTAGAACTTCAAGTGTTATCAAACTCTCATAAATCATTCACATTCAGATACTTGAAATTCTCATTTTCACAAAGAAGAATTAGTTCTGAACATTTCGATCTCACTGTGATATTACTAATGATTTCTTTGTAAAGAATCGAATCTCAAACAAGAGTTGAGACATCTCAAATTATATTAACACAATCTTATCATTATTGTAAAAACTCAAGCTATAAGATTTTAAGTATAGTTTGAGTATATTATTACAAATCCTATCAAGATCGATAGGTGATTAATTTACTTTCTGGGTGGAAAGAAATAGATCTTGTAACAGATCAAGGTTGATCTAAGCTAGGTGTTGTAAAACCAAGAAGGTTCTTTGTTTTGAACACTTAGTGGAAAATCTCACAAGTTGTGAGGACTTGACAAAGCCCAAGTTGTGTGAACCAGGATATATCTGCGTGTGGTATTCTTTCTCTTATCCTTTTATTTATCAAGCTTAATCAATTAACTGAGATAAAACATAAACTGAATTTATGTTTTAAAGCTAACCAATAATATTATCCGTTTTCTGGTAAAAACCAAGAACGTTCTTCGTTTTCTGTTTCTCTATCCAAGATCATTCTTGAGTTATGTTCTTAAGTTTTAACATGATTTTTTATAAATGTGCATTTACAATTCAACCCCCCCCCTCCTTCCTTGTAAATCGACATTGTTACTTCATTTACAACATACTCAAACTATCTTAAGAGATAAACTAGAATTTCAAATGATATGTATGATAAAAGGTTTTAGGATAAAGATCTACTCAACACTTGTTTGAGACTGATTATCAACAATAACTCAATAAAGAGATCATTGAATATAGTAAGAGAAAGCTGGAGTTTTGCTTGAGTGAAAACTTTTGTTGGTTGAATATGATTGTTTATGTATTGAAATGATTGTAGTGAAAACTTTTTCTATTGTCTTCACCTTGATATTTCTTTTGTATGCATGGATAAGGTTAAAAAAGACTCATTATACCCGTTGATAATTTTGAGGAAAAAATATGTTTAGAGTGAGATCTAATTGGCATGTGTATAATTCAGTCCAAAACGTTCTTCTTTGAAACCAAAATGTTCTTGATTGTGTGTTGTATGGAAAACGTGGATAAGTGATTGAGTTGTTGCCTAGTGTCAGTCCTTTGTCTTAGAAACATGTTGAGCATTACGGAAAAAGTGCAGCAACAATGTCCTTTCATCCTTGTTGTCCTTGCTCACAACTCATCAATCTGGAGATTGGTCTAGTAATCGATTTGGAGGTTGTTTTGCTTCTTTAGGTTTTCATCTTCGGTTTTGGGCCTTATTATAGTTTTGAGTAATCTTGATATTCTTTTATCTTAAGGTTTTGACTATGGAGAATAATTTGTTTTAATTTTGTTCTTAAAGGGAAATAACAAGAATGATTTTGATAAAACATAATGATCTTGATATCAATCTCCATTTTAATTAAGACATGATGTTCTTGATTTGTCTCATGGTGAGATCATCGATTGTTGGATGAATGTATTTGATCACTTATCTTTGAATAAATTACTCAAAAACATAAGTTAAATAGCAACATAATCAGAATCTTGATTAGAGATTAATTAACTTTTTTTTTTATCTTTAAAACACTTAATTTGGGATTTTTCCTCAATAATTTCTCTCTTTTTGATGACGATAAACTTGTTAATTAGATTTTAATTTTTATTTAAATATGATATAATAAACGTGCATTTGTTAAAAAGTTCTCCCTTAATCTTTGCAACTATTAACAAATATTTTTGAACCAAAATACTTTTTCTTCATTAATGATATCAAAAGAGTTCATACAAAGGGTTCAAAGAAAAAATAGAAAATTAAAACAAAGAAGTACATAAGGAGTTCAAAAATACTTCTTTTAAATGCTAAATCTAATTTCTTATTTTCCCCCTTTGTCATAGAAAAAAGAGGGGGGAGGAATCTAGAGCCCGTGCAATTTAGAATGATAAAGATGGAGAAGAGTCATCAAAGTATGAAGAGATCGTGGGCCAGGGTAGACCAAGAAAGATTGGAGGCGGATTTTGTCAAGGTGGTTCAACTTGTGTTCTCCCTATCTTTATGAACTCGTCTATCAATGATAGTTTGAAGAGCTGTAAAGATCTTGGAGGCAGATTTTGTTGAGGTTGTTCAACTTGTGTTCTCCCTATCTTTATGAACTCGTTTATCAATGATAGTTTGAAGAGCTGTAAAGATCTTGGGGTATCCTTTTGCGTTTTTAAGGTGTCCTTCTCTATCTTGGTGCATTTTAGAGGACAACGGACTTCTTTCGCATGTTAGGGAGAATGTTGGACATAGAATGTGCTTGAGGAATTGTGGATCCAAATTGGTCCATATTAGGAAAAGTAAGGTATTTGTGAATACCAAACAAGGAAGACATGGATTTATGAAGGGAGATAAAGGCTGGAGACATTTGAGATGATCTCTCAAAATGAATATGGGAGCAAAGATGACTTCAAAGAATGGCATTATGTAATAAGTGTGGGGTTGGGATTCCAAAAATATGAGCATTATCAAGTGGGATGGATTCAGAGTGATTGGTGGTGAAGGGAATAATGTTGTTCTAGAAAGGAGAACGTTCTTGAGGAAGGTTAACCCTAAAATTGGTGGGAGCGATGAATCTTTTTTCATGTGGGAGATATTTTTGGAAGAGAACTTGGAGATTCTGATGATGAATTGTTCATTTTTGAGAGGGACATTGAAGTATTTGAAATTTTTTTTTGAGAACCAATAAATAGGGAATAATTTTTCTTTTGTAATCATGGGTGTAGGCTATCATGTTTTGAATGATGATGTAGGGGGTTGAGTCTTTTGCAATGGATGATGCGATAGATGATTAAAACATAATTGCCAGAGACATACGCGAGACTTTCGCAGTGAAGGATATCGAAATGTTCACTAATATTGTTGAAGATTTTGGGAAAAGGTTTCAAATCTATAAACACAATTGGTTGAGCCAAAAATGAAAAGCTCATTGAACACTGCATCTTTGTGAACATTTAGTGTGACACCCTAAACCCCAAATAATTTTTTTTTTATTAAGATAAAGAATATCACATAATCATCAACATGTCCCATAAATCCAAAATTTCCATCAAACATAATGACATCAAAATCATAATATCAAACAATAGAATCCTTTTTGAAGTACACATACTTATGTTTTAAATTCAGTGAAATATAGTCCCAACCCGGTGTCACTATCAGAGCGGGAATTTCAAAAATAAAAATACTCAAAATAACATCAACACAATGCATAATAATAAAGGTCTCCAAGACATGATGGCTTCCGCCTCTCCGATGGTACTATTCATCACCTACAACTTACAACTCGTCTGCGTCCATCGCAAACGCCAAACACAAACAACGAGGGGTGAGTATCGAAATCATGTAATAGTATAAAATACACGAGGATAACACGCAAGCAATCAAATTATCACAACCTCAAAAACAATCAAGTGTATAATATCAACGGTTTATCAAATTCATTCACAATAAGATAATCACAAGAATGAAATGCTATGCAAGTCCTATACTCTACACTTCATCATTTAGTATCATTCTACTCTGAATTACTTGGTTAGGAGGCCTGATACTATGCCACTACAAGAGTGGACGCACAATTCATGAATGGCCAAGTCCTCATAGATCCCCTCAACTCAACCCGAGACACATATACGCGACGGTCGGTGTACTCTTGTGTTGCACGGTAGCTCCCGGCCTTAGGGAATAACCCACTAATCCACTTAGGAATTCCCCACTAGGTGTACCCCCAAGGTCTATCAGTCTTACTTTATAGTTCGACTATAGCCCTCCACGATCAGGCTCATTCAGTTGTACTTCCCTGAATCACTAGATTTGTTAGACCCTCCCTATATGATGACAAAATAATCCTAACTCCAAAATCTACCACACATATCTCAGACTTACTCGATCATCAAAACTCAATAAGTTTTAATTTGACTTCACAATATTTATCATTATATATCTTCATCAATCAATCACCATAAAATCACAATATTTGGTTTACACTACTCAAGATACACAATCACCAATAAAAGATCAAATAGTAGCATATTCAAGTGATATCACGATTTCATTCAAGTAGCAAGAATACTCTAGTACATATCATTCACATAGTAACAATCAACATAATATTCATAAAATCAAACAGCATATAATCATTGATATAAATAATTTCACGGCAATTCTATTGGTTGCTAAATTATATTTTAATCCTCACTATTACCATTCACATTTTATTAATTAATTATTATTACTCAATAGGGCTCAACTGTACGTAGTAAGCCCCGAATGAACATCAGGGAATTTCAATATTCCCGTACATCTCACGTTATTTTATACTCATAAAATCGAACCTCATCTCACCCCTTACCTTAGTTGAAGATTTTTCCCAACGAAGTCGATCCGCTGATTTAATGTGTCACGTCTTCACCAATCACCATCTCTAACAGTCCACGAGTGAGAATAAATCAACGCAATAACCAATTACAAATTTGTTACTTACTCCGATAGGTAATTAATTAATTTATTAATAATACATTGATACTTCATCTAATAATACATTGTAATATAATTCAAAATATAGTCAATATCTCTAAACACTCATATTACTATAATAAGATTTTATTTAACAAAGTATGATAGAAAGAATTTAATATTATGTCTATATAATATATATATATATATATATAGTTTTGATTTATAAATATATTTATATATGGATGCAAATAATAATTAATTATTACTTATTATTGACTATACTTAATTTTTATAACATAATCAAATAGATTAACCCATTTAGGTGAAAGAATTAATTTGCATCTAATGGTTTAGTTACTAACTTATTTTCTGGAATTTGTATAACAACAATTCTTATATAGCATAATCCGTTTATTGACAGAAACAAAGGCAAGGCTTCTAAAATTCCAAAGTAAAGACTCAAATCATGGCTATACAAATTTATTTTGGGTTTGTGGTTTTCAATTTCTTAACTTTCATCTATATATATATATATATATATATATATATATATATATATATATATATATGAATTATTTATCCTATTGTACTAACGAAATATGTATCGTTATTAAAGCTAATTGAAGGAATTAGTGAAACATACCTTATATGATTTGGTATTGAAATTGAGATTGGGATTTGAAATTAGAATTGTGATTGGAGTTGAAGTTGGAAATCGGAATTGCAATTGGAGCTTGAAATTGGAATTAGAATTGTGATTTGGGATTCAATTTGCAAAATCCCAATTTGATGAAATTGGTTTACGGTTGGAAGGATGAAGGAATTGGAATTTAGATTTGAATTGAAATTGGATTTTCTAATTTGCTGAAGGCAGAAGGCTGAAGTTGCAATCCTAATTGCTGAAGTTGCAAATCCTAATTTTTTAGAAAGCGGCTCCCGTATACTGGGTTGGATGGCTATATATATATATATGTAATACATAGTAGCTTAGGTTGTTATAACATTTATTATTATTATAAATCCTATTTTGGTGAAAGAATAAGGCTCCCGTATGCTACAGTTGGGAATTGGATGGCCACACACATATATATATATATATATATATATATATATATACTACATAATAATAGCTTAGTGGTTATAACAATTATTATTATTATTATTATTATTATTATTATTATTATTAGAGCTAACTCCTGGTATTATTTTATTTATATTTATATACATGTCTATTTATTTTATTTTAATTATTATTTTTTTATAATTTAAATATGGTTAATATTAATAATTTAAATCGATTACTGAAGCAAACACACAGACACACCTAAAGAAGTTAGAGCACATATTAACACTCATATAAAAAGACATGCGAAGTTGGACCTTGTCTGACTCAATCACGTGTGAAGGATCGAAAATGTACTTGCGAAGTTGAGATACATGAAAGACACTATGAAGATTAGAAAGAGACGGAGGCAACGCGATCTGATATGCTATGTTACCGACACATTTAAGAATTTGGTACGGTCCTATAAAACGAGGTGTAAGCTTTCGCATTTTTAATGCCCGACCAACCCTAGTTGTTGGAGTAACTCTCAGAAATACATGATCACCTTCTTGAAATTCGAGGTTTTTCTTTCTTTTATCATGGTAACTCTTTTGCCTACTTTGAGATGCTCTCATCTTTTCCTGAATCATTTTTACTTTATCTGTAGTTTGTTGAACAATCTCAGGTCCTAACACAAGGTTATCACCCGTCTCAAACCAACACAGAGGGGTCTTACATCTCTTCCCATACAACGCCTCAAAAGGGGCCATTCCAATGCTAGAGTGGAAACTATTGTTATAGGTAAACTCTATAAGTGGCAAAAAGTTATCCCAACTTCCATTTTGTTCTAACACACAAGCTCTCAACAAGTCTTCTATGGATTGATTAGTTCGCTCAATCTGACCATCTGTTTGTGGGTGGTAGCCTGAACTCATCTTAAGGTTTGTACCTAAAGTGCTTTGTAAACCTTGCCAAAACTTAGAGGTAAACCTAGGGTCTCTGTCTGATACTATACTTGATGGGATTCCATGCAACTTCACAATTTCCTTTATGTATATTTCAGCTAACCTTTCCATAGAATAAGTTATGTTTATCGGAATAAAGTGAGCAAATTTAGTTAGTCTATCCACAATAACCCAAATACTATCGTACCTTTTTGGAGTTCGAGGTAAGCCTACAAAAAAGTCCATAGAGATGCTATCCCACTTCCATTCGGGAATACTCAAAGGTTGCATCAAACCTGAAGGTTTTTGGTGTTCTGCCTTAGATTTTTGGCAAGTCAAACAAGCATACACAAACTCAGCAACATCACTTTTCATTTTAGGCCAACGCGGACATGGTTGGCAGATAGCCAATCCATACCAAGAATCACATCAACTAGACGCAAAGGTAGACACACTAAGTCAACTCAAAAGTCCCTTCCACAGACATGGATGGGAATGTCAAGACAAACACTAGAGGTATCAATAGAATCACTAGTTGGGGTATTCACAATCAAATCATATTGTAAACGAGATACAGGTAGTCCTAAACGTCTAACACAGTCAAGAGACACAAAGGAATGAGTGACACCACAATCAAATAGCACAAATAAGGAAGTATCACTTATGAGACATGTACCTTGGATCAAGTTGTCTTTCTCAGACGCTCCTACACCACTGAGGGTAAAGACTCTTCCATTGGATTTAGGTCGGCTGGCTTGGGAACTCTGGTTTCGAGGTGGTGAAGTCTTCTTTGGGTAGGGGCATGTGATGCTAATGTGGCCTTGTTGTTGACAATTAAAACAAGTAATTCCAGCATCTCTATATTCATATGCCCTGTGACCTTGTTTACCACACCTGTAACATCGGATAGGAGTAGTTGGATCACCATTATTACCATTGTTGTTGCTCGAGACTTGACTCCTATTGTTACTATTTCCGTTACTAACTCCTCGTCCATTGGGGTTTCCTCTACCACTACCATCACTATGACTGTTTCCATTTCCTTTTCCGTTACCACTACTAGCTCCTTTTCCAGCTGAAAAACTATATTGTTGATAATTATGACGACTTCCAGATTGACTAGGAGGAAAAGGGTAAGGTTTTCCTCTATTATGCTGCATAGGTCTCTTGTCCTTCATGGTACTAGTATTTCGGTAATGTGCCCTTTCAGCACGACTATCCTCATCATAAATC
>JBBPBS010001012.1:1142206-1180346 GCA_037974835.1 Cicer judaicum
ACGACTTCCAGATTGACTAGGAGGAAAAGGGTAAGGTTTTCCTCTATTATGCTGCATAGGTCTCTTGTCCTTCATGGTACTAGTATTTCGGTAATGTGCCCTTTCAGCACGACTATCCTCATCATAAATCATACTCTTATTCACTAGGGTAGGAAAGTCACGGATCTCTTGCATTCCAACCTGTTTCTTGATCTCTGGTCTGAGTCCCATTTTAAACTTGATGCACTTAGACTTTTCTCCTGCTTCTCCAACATAGAGTGGATAGTACCTGGATAATTCCTCAAACTTAGCAGCATACTCCGCTACCGACATATTCCCCTATTCCAATTTAACAAATTCCATCTCTTTTCTGTTACGGTTATCTTCAGGGAAATACTTAATTAGAAACATGTTCTTGAATATATCCCAAGTAATTGCAGTCCCTGCATTATCTAAACGTTCGCGTGCATTATCCCACCAATGTTCAGCTTCATCCGTCAACATAAAGGTACCAAGATGCACTTTCTGACCTTCGGGACATGCCACTCCTGTGAAAATTTTCTCAACTTCTTGCAACCACTTTTGAGCTCCATCAGGATTATAGTGACCTTCAAACGATGGAGGGTTAGCCTTGTGGAATCGATCCATCACCATGAATTCATTTATTTGCACATTTCCTTGGCCACCAATGTAGCTAGTAGCTTGAGCAACAGCTTGAGCAGCAATATGTGCAGCTTGAGTAGCAGCTTGCGCAGAGGCTTGTGCAGTAGCTTGAGATTCAGTGAAAGCTTGGAGAGCCTGCACTGTAACTCCTGCCATGGACTCTAGAGCCTCAGCAATCGCAGCATCATTCCTTCCACTAGCCATCACTACCTACATCAATTAGATAAGCCAATTGAATATAGGAGACATCCAGGAAAGTGAGAAGCTAACTTAGTTCTACAACACTAACACAACAATGACCATAACCACAAAACACATAACAGAGTACAAAAGGAAACATAGCGAACACATAACACATTTACGGTCTGATTAGACATACCTGACTATGATACCACTAATGTGACACCCTAAACCCCAAATAATTTTTTTTTATTAAGATAAAGATTATCACATAATCATCAACATGTCCCATAAATCCAAAATTTCCATCAAACATAATGACATCGAAATCATAATATCAAACAATAGAATCCTTTTTGAAGTACACATACTTATGTTTTAAATTCAGTGCAAATATAGTCCCAACCCGGTGTCACTGTCAGAGCGGGAATTCCCAAAATAAAAATACTCAAAATAACATCAACACAATGCATAATAATAAAGGTCTCCAAGACATGATGGCTTCCGCCTCTCCAATGGTACTATTCATCACCTGCAACTTACAACTCGTCTGCGTCCATCGCAAACGCCAAACACAAACAACGAGGGGTGAGTATCAAAATCATGTAACAGTATAAAATACACGAGGATAACACGCAAGCAATCAAATTATCACAACCTCAAAAACAGTCAAGTGTATAATATCAACGGTTTATCAAATTCATTCACAATAAGATAATCACAAGAATGAAATGCTATGCATGTCCTATACTCTACACTTCATCATTTGGTACCATTCTACTCTGAAGTACTTGGTTAGGAGGCCTGATACTATGCCACTACAAGAGTGGACGGACAATTCATGAATGGCCAAGTCCTCATAGATCCCCTCAACTCAACCCGAGACACATATACGCGACGGTCGGGGTACTCTTGTGTTGCACGGTAGCTCCCAGCCTTAGGGAATAACCCACTAATCCACTTAGGAATTCCCCACTAGGTGTACCCCCAAGGTCTATCAGTCTTACTTTATAATTCGACTGTAGCCCTCCACGATCAGGCTCATTCAGTTGTTCTTCCCCGAATCACTTGGTTTGTCAGACCCTCCCTATATGATGACAAAATAATCCTAACTTCAAAATCTACAACACATATCTCATACTTACTCGATCATCAAAACTCAATAAGTTTTAATTTGACTTCACAATATTCATTATTATATATCGTCATCAATCAATAACCATAAAATCACAATATTTGGTTTACACTACTCACGATACACAATCACCAATTAAAGATCAAAAAGTAGCATATTCAAGTGATATCACAATTTCATTCAAGTAGCAAGAATACTCCAATACATATCATTCACATAGTAACAATCAACATAATATTCATAAAATCAAACAACATATAATCATTGATATAAATAATTTCACGGCAATTCTATTGGTTGCTAAATTATATTTTAATCCTCACTATTACCATTCACATTTTATTAATTAATTATTATTACTCAATAGGGCTCAACTGTACATAGTAAGTCCCGAATGAACATCTGGGAATTTCAATATTCTCGTACATCTCACGTTATTTTATACTCATAAAATCGAACCTCATCTCACCACTTACCTTAGCTGAAGATTTTTCCCGACGAAGCTGATCCGCTGATTTAATGTGTCACGTCTTCACCAACCACCGTCTCTAACAGTCCACGAGTGAGAATAAATCAACGCAACAACCAATTACAAATTAGTTACTTACTCCGATAGGTAATTAATTAATTTATTAATAATACATTGATACTTCATCTAATAATACATTGTAATATAATTCAAAATATAGTCAATATCTCTAAACACTCATATTACTATAATAAGATTTTATTTAACAAAGTATGATAGAAAGAATTTAATATTATGTCTATATAATATATATATATATAGTTTTGATTTATAAATATATTTATATATGGACGCAAATAATAATTAATTATTACTTATTATTGACTATACTTAATTTTTATAACATAATCAAATAGATTAACCCATTTAGGTGAAAGAAGTAATTTGCATCTAATAGTTTAGTTACTAACTTATTTTCTGGAATTTGTATAACAACAATTCTTATATAGCATAATCCGTTTATTGATAGAAACAAAGGCAAGGCTTCTAAAATTCCAAAGTAAAGACTCAAATCATGGCTATACAAATTTATTTTGGGTTTGTGGTTTTCAATTTCTTAACTTTCATCTGTATATATATATATATGAATTATTTATCCTATTGTACTAACAAAATATGTATCATTATTAAAGCTAATTGAAGGAATTAGTGAAACATACCTTATATGATTTGGTATTGAAATTGAAATTGGGATTTGAAATTAGAATTGTGATTGGAGTTGAAATTGGAAATCAGAATTGCAATTGGAGCTTGAAATTGGAATTAGAATTGTGATTTGGGATTCAATTTGCAAAATCTCAATTTGATGAAATTGGTTTACGGCTGGAAGGATGAAGGAATTGGAATTTAGATTTGAATTGAAATTGGATTTTCTAATTTGCTGAAGGCAGAAAGCTGAAGTTGCAATCCTAATTGTTGAAGTTAGAATGCTGAAGTTGCAAATCCTAATTTTTTAGAAAGCGGCTCCCGTATGCTGGGTTGGATGGCTATATATATATATATATATATATGTACTACATAGTAGCTTAGGTTGTTATAACATTTATTATTATTATAAATCCTATTTTGGTGAAAGAATAAGGCTCCCGTATGCTACGGCTGGGAATTGGATGGCCATATATATATACTACATAATAATAGCTTAGTGGTTATAACAATTATTATTATTATTATTATTATTATTATTATTTGAGCTAACTCCTGGTATTATTTTATTTATATTTATATACATATCTATTTATTTTATTTTAATTATTATTTTTTTTATAATTTAAATATGGTTAATATTAATAATTTAAATCGATTACTAAAACAAACACACAGACACACCTAAAGAAGTTAGAGCACATATTAACACTCATATAAAAAAAAAATATCGTATCATTATACTATTTAAAATAAGATAATAGAAAAAATGGATGTTACATTTAGAGTAGAATACCAATCTTTTCCAAAGATGGTTGGCCCATCCGTAGGTAGATGTAAACTTTCAGCCACTATTGCAGGAGTGAGATGGACTTTAACCCCTTTTAGAATAGTGACAAGCAAGGCTTTGTCAGGGAAGGGTTGGGCTTTGCAATAGAAAGCATGAATGACCCCTAGATAGTAAGATATGAGATTTACAGGATCTCATAGCCAAGATTATTAATGTGTTGTTTGATTAAGGTTCCTTCAAACTGAAGGTTATTAAACACAAAGTCATGTCCAATCCCAATTAGTCTTTTAGCCCATTTCTCTTGGTAGATTTTTTTATATTTGGCTTTGAGTAGTGGTGGGATAACGATTTTGGAATTTTTTTGTTCTTCTGAGGTGGTATTGGTTGGTTTTTAGTACTGCGTGAAGAACGACCTAGTGAAATGGGTCTAGATGGAGAATGTTTTGCACTTTTGGTTTTTTGTGCAAATTGTTTAGAGAGTTGTTTCATTTTTTTTTGTTTTACTAGAAAATGTGATAGAGTGGGTGACAATTTAGTATTTGATTTGGAGGGTGACGTTGTTGGTGTATGTTGAGGAATGGGTTTTCATTTCTTTGATGATGATATGGAAGTGGGAAAAAGAATTTTAACAAATTTTGATCGTGAAGTAGAGTGTTTTTGAGGGTTTTGGTGGTGATTTAGACGAAGGAGCATAGAATTTGAGTGGAGGTGTGGAACCAAATTCATCATATGAGATGGTATGGATGGTTGTGTCCATATTTTTGAATTGTTTTGAGGTACCACCTCTTACCATGATTCTCATTGATCTTTGTTTAGATAGAGGATTGTCTGATTGAGTTTTTGAGGTTTTTTTGGTGATGTGGTGGTGCTTGACTTGATTTTTGGAGAATACATTGGAAGAGAGGATGAGGTACAATGATGAGTGGGGATAGAAAAATGGGAGGTTAGTTGGGTTCAAGAGATGATGAGAGATGATAATATAAGGTGTTTTCACAAGGAGAGACTCTTGGAGGAGTAGGACGTGGTGGAGGAGATGGTGATCGAGGTAGTGAAGGTGTTGGAGTTCTTAGAGTTGGGTTTTTTCTTGTAGATGATTTGGTACAAGCCATGGTTTTTTGAGAGAAAAGGAAGAAAAATGGAAGAATGAATTCCAGAAAATATGAATATGGAGGTTTTGACGAAAGAGTAAGAAATAATTTTTTGAGAAGAGATGAGGGAGAGAAAGACACGCATGGGTATTGTAGGAATGGATGGTTGAGAAGACCCTGATGATATTGAGAAGAAGGAAAATAGGCTATGATGAGGCTAAAGTAGTCATGTTTTGGAGATAGAAGAAGTCGTTACTTTGCCTTTTGGAGTGAAATTGATTTTTGATTTTTTTCAACTTCACTTAATCTTGACAATAAAAGGGAGACTAATGCAAAGAAGATGGAAGCGAATATCGTTCTATGTATTGAACATAATATTTTGGTCAGATTTTCCAAGAGATGGTTTGGATTTTTGATGATATTCAAATTTTATTTAATAAAATTAAAATTATCTTCAACTAGAGGTTTAGTAAAGATGCCAACAAGTTGATTTTTTGGTGTCAACAAATATTAAGTCAACTTCTTTATTGTTAACATGATCTCTAATAAAATGGTGTTTTATTTCAATATGTTTTGATCTTGAATGTTGAATGGGGTTTTATGACAAATTAATTGCACTTGTATTATCACAGTAAATTAGAACATGTATAATTTTCTGAAAAATCTTCAAGATGGTTTTTGATCCACAAGATTTAGATCAACAATTTGTGGCTGAGACGTATTCAGCTTCAGATGTTGATAATGGAATTGTATTTTGTTTTCTATATGACCAACGTATTAGGGCTTCTCCAAGAAATTGACATGCGTCACTTGTGTTTTTTTTCAATTTTATCCCCAACATAATCAACATCATAGTAGGCTACAATATTAAAATGAGTTCATTTGCTATACCAAAGGTCAAGATCAAAAGTACCAACAAGATAATGAAAAATATTTTTACAATAGATAAATGAGATTCTTTAAGTAAAGATTGAAATCTAGCACATAATCCTATTGCAAAATCAACATATGGCCTGCTTGTAGTTAGATATAACAATGAACCTATCTTTCCTCTATTTTTAGAGATGGATTTTCCTTGTTCATCTTTGTCCAAATTTGAAGATGGATGCATGGAAGTTGTCATTATTTTGGCTTCATTCATTTTGTATTTTTTTAGAAGATCTTTTATATATGTCTCTTGACTAATAAATATTCCATTATCATACTGTTTGATTTGTAAGCCAAGAAAGTATCAATTTTTCCTCTAGTAAAATTATTTTTGATTAAAAATGAAATAAGTCTTTCATACTAGGCTTTAGGGGGTTGTTTTATTCCATATAGAGCTTTAGAATGTTTGAAGACATGGTTTAGTTTCTTTTGATCTTCAAAACTAGGAGAAGGCTAGTGAACATATAATTGTCCATTTAGAAAACCGTTTAAAAAAACACTTTTAATATCCATTTGAAAAAGTTTAATAAGCTTATGAGATGCATATGCAAGAAGAATTCATATAGCTTCTAAACCTTGTAATTAGAACAAAAGTTTTATCATAATCAATACCTTCTTGTTGATTATAATCTTGAGCCACCAACCTTGCCTTATTTCTTATTACTTTTCCTTCTTCATCTAATTTGTTTCTAAACTCTCATCTTGTACCAATAATAGTTTGATTTTGAAGATTTGGGACACGAGTTCAAACTTGGTTTTTCTCAAATTTGAGAAGTTCTTCTTTCACTGTTTCAACCCATGAGTTATTAACTATGGCTTCTTTGATTTATTTTGGTTCCATTTGAGATATTATTTCCATGTTATTGTTGTCATCTTTAAAAGACATTCTTATTCTAATGTCATCATACGTGTTTCTACTGATTTGATTTTGTAGATGATCTCTGACAACTTTCATGCTTCATGGAGGAGTTTGAGATGGAGATTGACAATCAATCTTGTTTTTCTAAGGAACGATCTGCTGATGTTAGTTAGGTTGTTCTTCTTTTTCTTCTTCATCATCTATCTTTTGTATATCAAGATCATCAAAATCATCAAATAACTCATGCATACTTACAACCACATTTTTGTTCTTAGATTATATATATGATAACCTTTGGAATCAATGGAATATCCTAAGAAGATGGCTTTATCTTATTTAGCATTAAACTTTCATAGATTTTGTTTATTATTTAAGATATAACAATAGCAACCAAAAACATGAAAGTGTGAAATATTTGGCTTCCTGTTTTTCCATAATTCATAAGGTGTTTTGTTAATATTTTTTCTTATTGATACACGATTAAAATGTAACAAGATGTATTACTTGCTTCAGTCTATAAATATTTCTCAACATTTGATTCTTATAAGATGGTTCTATTTATTTCTTGTAAAGTTCTATTCTTTCTTTCAACAACTCTATTTTGTTGAGGAGTTTTTTCACAAGAGAGATTGTGAGAAATACCATTTCCATAAATAAAAGAATTGAAAGAGGCATTTATGAATTATCCTCAATGATTACTTCTTACAGAGATTATGTTAGAGCATTTTTCATTTTGAACCTTTTTACAAAAGGCTTGAAAGGCTTCAAATGAACCATCTTTTTGTTTTAAGAGAGTACCCATGTGTATCATGAAAATCATCAACAATAACAAAGTCATATCTCATTCCTCTTAAGCTTGTAGTTTTGATAGGACCAAAAAGGTCTATGTGAAGTAATTCAAGATGTTTTTGAGTTGAAACAAAATCTTTTGAATGAAAACTATTATTGACTTGTTTTCCTTTAGCACAACCTTCAAATATTTTATTTTTGTCAAAATTGATTTTCGCCATGCCTTTAGCAAGATCAAGTTTGGATAGTTTTGAAATGGTTTTCATGCTAACATGCCCAATCTGTTTGTGTCATATCCACTTATCTTTGTTTATGGACATAAAACATGATTCAATTTTCTTTCTAGACCTTGAGAAAATAATTTTTTCTATAAGATACTTGCTTGACTTCATTTATGTATGGTTTAAAAATAACTTCAAAACCATTATCACACAGTTGACTAATTCTTAGTAGATTATGTTTTAAACCTTCAACATATTGAACATCAACTATTTTTGCAGAGTTTTCTTTACCTATAATACCTTTACCTTGATCTTTGCCTGATCATTATTCCCAAAAGCTACGGATCATCGATCTTTCTTGACAAAGGAGAGAAAGCATGGTTTATCTTCTATCATATATCTTGAGCAACCACTGTCCATGTATCATAATTTTCTCTTGACATTTTGAAAACCAACCCCTATTTGATATTGATAAATTCTTAAGTACCCATTTGGTCTTGGGTCCTTAAGTGTTAGATTTTTCCTTAAAAATAGAATTTTTTTTTTAAGGTAGCTGTTTGAGTCAACATGATCAATCTTTAAACAATAAGAACATTTTGTTATTGCTTTTGGAGAAGGTTCTAATATGATACCAAAACGTTCTATTTTGAGAGGTCGTCTTGCTTTGAATTTTTCAACCTTTTGTTTTTTTGTAAAAACATGTAGAATCAAGATGTCCAATTTTATTAGAATAAAAATATTTTGTTTTGCATTTATCTTCTTTTCTTTATGGCACAAAAAAGTTCTCATAGCGTTTTTGCTTTTGATATTTGTCAAAACCAAGTCTAACTTTATCAAATATTTCACTTGAGATCCCATAAAGTTTTGGAAAGTTTAGTGGATGTAATTTAGTTTGAGATATCATTTTTAAGATTCTCAATTTTTGTTTTGAGCAAAATGTTCTCCTCTTGGGTTGTAGAACGTCTTAACACTTGGTTTTTTCATATATTTTAATATGAGAATCATGTAGTCTTTGAATGATTTTTCTGAGTTCATCATTCATAGCTTGGACTTTATCTTTTTTTTTTTTCTTCTTTACAAACTTGTTCTTTTAATGAACGACATTTTTTAGCAATAAAGTTTAAGGCATTCAACATATTATCAAATTCTTTTTCCATTTGTTCACATAAAGGACAAAGTTCAGAAATGGTTACCTCATCATTTTCTGAGTTTTCCATTAGGCGTATGTTGGCTTCTTCATTTTTTTATGTGTCTGATTCTTCATAATCATCCCAAGTGACCATCGTGAATTTTTTCTTAAATGAAATCTCTGTGGTGCCTTTTTGTTAAAAGGATATTCAATTTTGTAATGTCCTAGTTTGTTGCACTTGTATCATGTGATTTGTCTCTTATCTATTTCTATTTTAGAGTTTTCCCTTTTGCTTGGAAAACTTTTTTAGATATGATTTCTTATTCTCATCATTCTTTGAATTTTTCTTGTAAGAATAACTACTTCCTCATCAACTTCTTCTTAACCAATTTCTCTTTCTTCTGAATCTTCTCTTTCATCTTGTTGTGAAGATGAGCTTTCTTAAAGATTTTGTGAAGCTTTTAAGGCTATTATTTTTTCAGTTGGGTTATCCTCTTGCAGCAGTACTTTATGTGCTCTTATAGTTCCAATGAGTTCTTCTAATTCGAGTGTCTCAACATTTTTTATGGGGAGACATCTCATAATTTTTCTTACTCTATCTTGGACTGAGTATGTACTTCCAAAAGAACGCATTTCATTTTCTATGGTTGTGAATCTTGACTATATTTTATCAATAGTTTCTCCTTCATTAATCTTGAATAGTTCAAACTTTCATACACCAATATCAATTCTTGTTTATTTGACATGGCTTTGTCCTTCATGATGGGTTTTGAATGTATCCCATACCTTTTTGGAAGTATCACATTCATCAACTATTTCACTTTCCTCTCTATTCAAGGCACAAGACATAAATAGTTGAGCTTGTACCATTAAAATAAGGTGGTATATTTGATGATTCACCTTCAACAATATATTTCGCTTATGACATTGCTTCCTTAATCTTTTTCTCTAACACTTGTTAGGTGTTTAACCTTTGAGACAGAGCTCTGATGCCAATTGAAGTAGCAATGTCAATCACAAGGAAATGGGTTTGATGTATGATCCTTTTTTAAAATGTTAATTCTTGTTTTTAATTTAAATTAACTCAAGATCAATAATGGTTACAAATAAAAATCTAGAACGTTTTGCGTGATTTAAAATTGAATAAAGCAAATTATTTCTAGGTGATATATGATAGTGAGTGAAAAATAAATAAGGATTGAGATAAGGAGATCACACAATGATGTAGGCTAGGTCCAGTCGTCACAATATGTGAGTTTTTCCACTTATGTGCTTGGTACAAGAACGTTCATGATTTCATAGTATATTTCTTGATCAGTTACATAGTTGATCTTTCAACCTTGAAATGATTTTTATAGTACCTTTCAGTCTATAAAGGATTTTTACAAGTTACCTTTTAATCACTAAAATGATTTTTACAACATACTCAAACTATCTTAATAGATATACTTGAGTTTACAATGATGTGTACGATAAAAAAATTTAGGATCAGAATCTACTCAACTTGTTTGAGACTGATTATCAACAATAACTAAATAAAGATATTCTTAAATATAGTAAGAGAAAGCTGAAACTTTTTTTTGAGTGAAGAGTTTTGTTGTTTGAGTATATGATTATTTGAGTATTGAAATGATTGCATTGAAAACTCTTTCTATTGTCTTTACTTTGATGTTTCTTTTGTACATATTCAACTATAACGGTCCAACCATTTATAAATTTAGAATTTTAAACCTAGAGTTTAAGAAGAAAAAACATTAAATCTCTCAAACTTCGATTTTTTTATTGTATAATTTTTTAAACTATAAAAATAAAATTGGTGCCTCTGAAAATTGAGGCCATGTGTGGTCGTACACCCTAAATATACTCGAGATCAAATGGAACATATGAAACCAAAAAAAAAAAATCAAGTACATAATTGAAATATATATGGGTGTTTTTTCTGCTACCCTTAATGTTCTCAAATATACAAAAATACACGTTCGAATTGATAAATTGAAACATGTAAAATATACCTACAAATTATTAAATCTGAACAAAATTTAGAAATTTTTAAGAGTATTTAGAGTGAGAAAAGAAGATTTCAAAAAATATATATATATAAAGTTGTGCCCAAGAGATTGACCAATTTAAGCGATTATTTTTTAACTAATTTATTTCTAATGATTTTTCATAAATTGAAGTAGTTAAATATATATATATATATATATATTAATATATAATTACATATTAAAATATTCAATTTATTTACACTTAAAAAATAGGGTAATTAAGACCATCTTTATGTAATTACATATAAAATTATATTAGCTTATTTACACTTACAAAATGGGGTAGTTAAACAAAATGGGGTAGTTAAAATCATCTTTGTCAAAAAATAATTAAAAGAAAAATACATATGTGGTGGGATTGAAAGCCACAGTCTTTTGATTAGAAGTCAAACGAAAATTCTAGGTTGTTTTTTTTTAAAATGATGGATAGTCAACTAATTATTTTAATTATTTCATAGAATTTTAGATATGATATAAATAGTGGGATACACTTCATTGAGATCAAACTCAAATCTAAAAAATCTTGGTCATATATAAGATTTTAAAGTTTTTGATAAATTAAATTCAAATATTACAAAGTCTAATTCGGTCAGACTTATTTTCACCTCTATATGTAATTATTAAATACAAAATAATTAACTTGATTGAAAGCATTATTTGACACTATTTATAACGAAAAATGTTTTGTTGACATCTCATGAAGTATATACAACTCGAGAAAGAAAGTGAAAGAGAATAATAACATAGATTTTATAGATCGATGATTTAATAAGAAGAGAGACAGAAATAGAATGAGATGTTAAATGAGTATAGAAAAATTAGAAGGTGTATATATTATTTGATTTATAAATATGTTATGTATATATTATTTGATTTATAAATATGTTATGTTGATGAATATTTTTCATAGACGGAAAACAATACATCATTTAATTTCTTAGTATAATATTTTGATTAGTACATGTAAGTTATTGTTAGTATGCTCCTTTTGTTGTTTATGAACTTTCAGTTTGACTGTGACCCCTTCCATGGAAAAAATCAAGTGTCGTGTTAGGAAGGAAAGCAAATTGTCAAATGTTGGTATGAAAGACTAAATGTGATTTCACACTTAAGATTACGAAGATAGGTTGAAAAATTGAGATATAATGGTTTACAACCAGAAAATGGGAGCAAATTCAATGGAAAAGATGTTGCTAGTTAGATTATTCATATTAATAATTTATGGTTTGTTGATACTTGCAATTTCTGTTAACAGCAATGGTCTAGCTATTGAATGCATAGCATCTGATCAAGAAGCTCTTATAGACTTCAAAAATGGGCTTGATGATCCTCACAATCGCCTATCTTCATGGAGAAACACTAACTGTTGTCAATGGCATGGAATATATTGTGATAACATCACAGGTTCTGTTGTTGCAATTGATCTCCAGAACCCACATCCAGTGCTCCTTGCTTCTTCTCCTAGCAAATATGGAACATGGAACTTGAGTGGTGAGCTAAGACCATCTTTGATGAAGCTTAAGTCACTAAGTCATTTAGACTTAAGCTTCAACACATTCATGGGAATACCAATTCCTATGTTCTTTGGATCACTAGTGAATTTGCAATATTTGAACCTGTCAAATGCTGGCTTTGTTGGCATGATTCCACCTCATTTGGGAAACCTTTCTCAGTTGCAATTTCTTGATCTCAAGGCTTTTAGCTTGCATGTTGAAAATCTACAATGGGTGGCTGGCCTGGTCTCTTTGAAACATCTTGCCATGGATGGAGTTGACCTTTCATCGATATCGGGAACAGACTGGGTTAGTGCATTAAACCAACTTCCTTTTTTAATGGAATTGCATCTATCTTCTTGTGAGTTGTCTGGTCATATTCCATCTCCCCCATCTCACAATTTTACTTCACTTGTTGTTCTAGATCTTAGTTATAATAGTTTTGATTCAAAGATACCTGATTGGCTTGTAAACATTAGCACCTTACAACATATGGACATAAGTAACAATGCACTTTATGGAAAAATACCACTTGGTTTAAGAGACCTGCCAAAGTTGAAGTCTTTAAACTTAGAGAAAAACTACAATCTCACAGCAAGTTGTTCTCAACTCTTCATGGAAGGATGGGAAAAGATACAGGTGCTTGATTTGGGAAGTAATAGAATACATGGGAGACTTCCTTCAACACTTGGAAACTTGACTTCTCTCACTTACCTTGACCTTTCTTTGAATGTTATTCAAGGTGTTATTCCTAGTTCCATCGGTAAACTTTGCAACTTGAATATTCTCGATTTATCGGAAAACAACATTACAGGAACTCTACTTGAATTTCTTCAAGGAATTGATAACTGTCTTTTCAGAAAACCTTTTCCTAATCTGGTGTATTTTATCATGAATAACAACCAGCTGCATGGTAAAATCCCACATTGGCTAGTTCAACTAGAAAGTCTGGCCGGTGTAAGTCTTGCATATAATTTGCTTGAAGGTCCTATTCCTATTTCTTTAGGGTCATTGAAAAATCTTATGACCTTAGAACTTGAAGGGAATAAATTGAATGGCACTCTCCCAGATAGTTTAGGACAACTTTCTAAGTTGTTACGCTTAAGTATTTCTTCCAACCAGTTGACAGGCACGGTAACTGAAGGTCATTTTTCAAAACTAACTGAGTTGGTTTTTTTAAATATGTCTTCCAATTCATTCACTTTAAATGTCAGTGTCGATTGGAAACCGCCATTCCAAGTAACTTTCCTTCATATGGGTTCATGTACTTTGGGGCCTTCATTTCCATCTTGGGTGAAATCACAAAAAGAGGTTCGGAATATCGATTTTTCAAATGCTAGCATTGTTGGTTTTATACCAAACTGGTTTTGGGATATTTCATCCCACTTGGTTTTTTTAAACATGTCTCACAATGAGTTACAAAGTTCACTTCCAAATCCAATCCTTATGGAATTGGCTTCTTCTGTTGTCGTCGATCTAAGCTTTAATCTTCTTGAGGGACCACTTCCTGTAATAACACCTGGATTCGAGTTGTTGGACCTCTCACACAACCGTTTTTCTGGTGCAATCCCATGGAACATAAGTCAACACATGCATTATGTAGCATTTTTATCTCTTTCATATAATCAACTCCATGGAGAAATACCATTGTCTTTAGGAGAAATGTCCTTAGTTATTGTCATTGATCTTTCAAACAACAACTTAACTGGAAAGATCCCTCAAAGTCTTGCCAATTGCATTTATCTGGATGTACTAGACCTTGGGAATAATAGGTTGTTTGGGTCTATTCCAAGTTCTTTAGGCAAATTATCACTACTCAGATCACTTCACCTTAATGATAATCGCCTTTATGGGAATTTGACATCATCTTTAAGAAATTTGTCCATTTTGGAAACCATGAATCTTGGCTACAATAAATTGTCCGGTACTATTCCAACTTGGTTTGGGGAAGGTTTTTCATTTCTAAGAATTCTTATTTTGAGGTCTAATGCATTTTTTGGTGAATTGCCACCTGAGCTTTCAAAACTAAGTTCATTGCAAGTACTTGACCTTGCTAGAAATGACTTGACTGGCAGCATTCCAGCTAGCTTTGGAGATCTGAAAGCAATAATCCAAGTGGAAAAGAAAAATAAATACTTATTGTATGGAAGTGATGTAGGTCACTATTATGAAGAAAGCTTGAATTTGTACATAAAAGACCAACTTCTAAAGTATACCAAGACTCTTTCCCTTGTTACTTGCATAGACCTTTCTAATAATAACTTCATTGGAGATATTCCCAATGAAATTACAAAACTATCTGGTTTGGTGGTTCTCAACTTGTCAAGAAACCATATAACTGGCCAAATTCCTGAAACCATATCAAATCTGCATCAGCTATCATCTCTTGATCTCTCGAGCAATCGTCTTTCTGGCACAATTCCTTCAAGCTTGTCTTCCTTATCATTTTTGGGGTCCATAGATTTGTCCAACAACAACCTCGTAGGTGTTATTCCTTATACAGGTCAAATGACAACCTTCGATGCAAAAGATTTTATTGGTAATCCTGGTCTTTGTGGTCCTCCACTTCCTGTGAGGTGTTTAGATGATGATGATTCTAGCCAAGACTCTAACAAGAAACATAGTAAAAATAATGATACAGATGATGAGCGGTTGTTTGATAACTGGTTTTACTTGAGTCTTGGTTTGGGATTTGCAACAGGTATTCTGGTTCCTTATTTCATTTTAACAATTAAGAGTTCTTGGAGCAGTGTCTATTTTGATTTTGTGGATCATGTTATTGACAAATTGTTAACACACAGACACTGAGTAAATCATGACCAAATAAGAATGATTTATCATAGGAGGTAGTTTATATATATATATATATGTGTGTAGTTCTATAATCATTACATTTTAATTTTAATTTTAGTTCCTATATATATGTTCTATGTTGTTAAATTTTAATCTAGAACTTTTTTATTATTAAAAACAAATTGAAAAGGATAAGGAAAAAAGTCATCTAGCTAATTACATAGATTAGTTGGCTTCCCTATGGGTCTTTCCATGTATCATTTGTACAATGAACTAGTATTTACACTTGTATGTTAAAAGTTTATCAAAGTTTTAAATTTGAAAACTCTAAAATTGGAAGTGTGTCACTTATTTCTTATTATTTTACTATCCAATTCTTAAAAATATTTAATGGGTAAATTAGACTTCAACACACAGTAAGTCATTTAATTGTACTACAGAAAATGATAACAGCAAGCATGTCATCCCTTTTGTCATTTCTTTTTCAAATAGAACTATAAATAGTCAAAATCTAAACTTGAAACAGATGGAAGGAAAAAAAGATACAATAATAAAATGAGATTGATAAAAGAAAATAAAAACATTAATATACTATATAAAAAGTTTCAATCACGCTAAAACTTAAAATACTAAAGTGACAATCCAAACTAAACTCATAAAAAACCAGAGGCTAATTTAGTTTTTATAAAACGAGACAAACTTAGCATTCAATAACAACACTTAGCATTCAATAACAACAATAACTTACACAGAACACTTTATTCCAAGCCGCAAAAATTGTTCAACCTAACAATGTAAAAATATAATTGAGTTAGATCTTATGCATAAAAGACGGATTGACACATTAATAAAATGCACATATATACAAATACATGTATATGTAATAACACATATAAGAAGTTCACATAATTAATGTTGACAAAAACCTCCAATTAATGTTGAAGAATCACGAGGGAAGGTAAAACGAGAAGTCACATTACATAGAAATATATTTACTAAAATTCTATTAGGCATTGATAGAGAGGTAAAAATTATCTACCTTTGAGCATCCTACCTATGCTGACTTTGTATCTATCTCTCTTTTTATCCATCATTCTCTCTCATCTACATAATTTTTAATACTTAATTTTAATAACTAATTTTCCTCCAAAATACACTAAAGTCACCAAAGTCACTCATCTCCAAAGGTAGAAAATCTATTTCCATTATAGAGCTCTCCGTTTTCCCTCACAAATAATGAAAACTTCTTACACGAATTAAACATTTGGGGCTCTAACATGTACCCATAGTGCAAATAATTATAATCAAAGAAAAGTGTATATAGTACATTTTGTCTCTAGTTAATCAAATCAAGGTTAGTATTCGAAAAAGCTCTTAGGATGAAAGTGCTATTGCATGAAACAAAATTATTCAGTCTACAACTTGGATTGCAAGGAGACTTCTATTGTACTTGCTCAATCCATGGCTTTTACAAAATGTAAAGCTAAGAATCTCCAAAAATAGTTGCAAGATTCTTTCAAAGGAGTTCATCAACCAGATAAGCATCATAATATGTTTGGATATTTTAAAACAAGCGGAGTAGACCAAAATAAAATGGAATGGAATGAAGTAGAAAGGAGTGGAATGGAACATAGATTCCATCCCATTGTTTGGGTATTTTATAGTATAATGAAACAAACTTTTCATCCCACTGTTTGGAAAATAGATGGAATGAAATGAGCTATAACAATTTTATTCCATTTTTACCATTTTATTTAAAACAAATTATCATGTAAAATATACCATCTTTTTGAAAGCTTCATTGAAAACCAACTGTACTAAAAATGAGTCAAAGTCTGGAAGCTTTACTATGGATACTATTCTGAATCAAAATGTAATGAACCATGGAAATAAAAAACACACTTGATGACTACGCTGCCCTCTCTTGTAGAAGATTATTTGTTCGTGCTAAAATTTAGAGTGTGGCACTAAACCAATTCATAATCAAACAAATTGATTCCATGTCCAATAACCAAAATTTATGACAAATCCATAACCAAAAATTGTAACAGATAGAATTCATTATATATATGCCAATCCAAAGGACAAAGATATGGCTTTTGCAATCCAATCCAAAAGGTGAAGAAAATAGAAAAAGAAAAAAGACAAGATTTAAAATAAATGACTTTTTCATTCTACTAACTTGGGCTTGAACTTCCTCTTTATGCAGAAAGAATAACAACAAAAATTAATACAAATTGGGACAACAACCTTTAAACTCCAACTTCCAACAGAGGCTCGCATTCATCCGGTTTTCCACGCTTCGCAATTAAAGTTGGTTGTGAAAAAACATAAGGTGGAAACAACCCTACCTACAGAATTACATGGGCAGGACCCTACATATATGCCTTCACGGGTACTAGGCAGAAGATCCATACAACAACAGGGAGAACAAGTGCAACAAGTGTTAATTCAATGGCAGCAAAAGCCTATAGAGGAGGCCACTTGGGAAGATGTTAAAACAAACCAAAATCAATTTCTGGAATTCAAGGAACTACACTCAAAATGAGTACATCTTATCATGCTGAATTAGACGGAAAAACAGAGGTACTTAACCGGACCTTGGAAACATACTTGCATTGCTTTAGTTCAGAACAACCAAAAAATTGGGCAGATATTGTATCATGGTAAAAATATTTGTATAATACTCGTTTTCATGGGGCTGCCAAGTGTACTCATTTTGAAACAGTTTACGGAAGACCACCACCATCGTTAGCACAATTTGTACCTGGGGAAACTATAGTGGAAGCAGTGGCACAAGACCTGATGACCAGAGACGAAGCGTTGAGATAAGTGAAATAACATTTCGGAAAAGCACAACAACATACAATCAAATTTGCGAACAGTCACCGAAAACCCACCAATATTTAAAATAAATGACTTCTTCATTCTACTAACTTGGGCTTGAACTTCCTCTTTATGCAGCAAGAATAACAACAAAAATTAATAAATATGTCATCAATTCATTGAAATTAGAAAAGAAAAATCCAATAATGGAAGAGAATACCATGGTGATTAACCTAAAGAAGTTTGGATCATACAAATCATCAAATGCCTATTTCTCGTGCAATATTCTACCATGTAAGAAGCAAATATATAATAGAGTTTTGATAGAAAGCATAGTAAAATGGTAATAAAGTATGAGTATTATGATGTAATAAAGCCAATAAACTAAATGCCATCCAAACACTATAATCTAGCAATGACCTTTGTTTTATGTCATCACTCTCAAATGAGGGATCTAAAGCCAAAAATCACGGTTGTACTTGTCATATATCTTTCCAAATATTTGACAAAGGAATAGTGCTGACGAAATATGTATCTTGTTGCTACCCTCCTAAGTAAATATTATCATATTTCTCTTAAACAACCAAATTAAATGTAAATAACATGCAACCTGCCTGATATGCAATTGGGAGCTCCATGACAAATCAACTATAAGAACAAATAACAACAACGTAGTGAAATGCTGTCAAATAGCAATGAGATATTTCTATAAGCAATATACTGTACTAAAAGATACAATAACTAACAATACAAACTATCAAAAAGTTTTTCCATGCTCTGGAATGATTTATGTACTTGGCTCGTCACAGAGCACGTGATTGAATAGAAGTGCCATTTAAAATTACAATAGAAACACCAAAATGCACCAATTAAAAAGTAAGCTGTTGGATCTTTTGTTGGGGGTATGCTGGGAATCTTGAGTAAGAAGATGATAAAATTGATGATGATGAAGGTTGAACAAATAAATTCCAAAGCGTGTGTATTACACTAAGCTTTAGGTTCGATTCGCCCCCACCAATCTATATATATTGGATGCAAACGGGTTAACCGGCGAATCCCCAAGATATTTTGGAATCCTTGAAGTGAGTTGCACATTCACATAAAGCCTATTGATGCATGATAGTTTACAGAATAAAGTTCCATCATTTACTCTCATGCACTAGAGAAAAAAAGAAATGATTCAGAAATATTTTTGACATAATTTTGACTCATGTAACATGAATTTTGTGTTGTTTTTCTTGTGTTCTTTCCACCTAAAATATATCTATTTATAGAGATACTCATACCAACTGGTGAAAGAAAACAACTCTTGAGAAATATTGCAACTTTTGATAACTTAAGATTCATTGGTTTGAATTAAATCCAATCATTGCAACCACTTAACCAATTGATACATTCAATTATTTAATTTTGCTACATTAATATTGCTACTATAAAATTCTAAATATATTTTGAAAATTTCCCTAACATAAGCATAAGGCTTACTATCAATTGAACACATCTTCAGATGTTTTAGAGATGAAAATTTACAAAAGAAAGATATATCAAATAATAATACTAAATCAAATTAAATTGGCTCTAACGCATGCTCTAAATTTGGAAGCAGTAACACCAAATCATTAAACTTAAGATGATTTTAAAAGAGAAAAATTCATACCAATATAACAAAATCTACTCCTCCAACACAACAATTTTTTCTTATGATGAATATGAATCTGATAGGAATAATAAAGATGTAAATAGGAATAAATTTTTATCGGTTTATTACCGGAAAAACAATAGAAAATAATGATGTTTTTGTTTTATGGTTAGGTTGTTAGTAGTTACTGTTTTATAGTTAGGTGGTTAGTTGTTAGTTGGATCATATCCCTTGTATCCTTTGTATAATCAAGAAACCTAAAGCCTAGAAAAACCCAAATCAAAACTCGTGAAACCCAAGAAGAAAGAAAATAAACTAAAATGAGTAATGAAAGGAAGTGAATTGAAAAATATTACCATTATATGGAAGGAAGTGAATCAACAGAAGTATATTAGATTCGAAAATGAAACAGATTGGAGAGAGTAAAGAAAAATGATGACACGATAAATAGGGATAATTTTACCTCATTGGATTGGATTAGAGAGATGAAAACTTAACATGCTTTTTGGATTTATTTTGAATTTGAATTTCAAATGGGAATTATTTTCCACATTTGTTGTGATGTAGATGGCCTTATGAAGTCACAGTTGTCAAATGATGCTATTGGAGTGCACTCAACTTCTCTGATTTTAAATATTGCTGTGTAATTATAATTTTTCTTATATTTTTATCTACAAAATGTTCAAGAGACACACTTTAATTAAATAGACATTTTTTTATAATTAACTCATGAAGGTTTATCTTTTAATTAATTAACTCAGATCAAATATTTATTCTAAACATATTTCTCTCTTAAGTGATTGATTCATGAATAATTTATTTTTTAATTAATTGATTATTAAGTAAAATTTATATCGTGAATGATTTGTATGTTAAATTATAATTAGTTATAATAATCTTCTGTAGACTTTTCTCCCGCATGTTCTAAACAAAAATTTCACATTATATACATTAGTGATAAACAATTTACATTATAAATATTGTATTATAATTACATGATGATTTTTTATGCATCAACGATAAATATTTGTTTGTTTACTATCTATACAATAAATTGTAGTTAATATTTTATAATATTTTTTACACTTTTATCTATAAAATATTCAATAGATACACTATAATCAAATACATATTTCTCTTTTAGTTACCTCGTGAATTATCATTTTTCAACTAATTAACTCGGGACAAACATTTTCTCGTGCATATTTCTTCTCTCTTAACTAATTAATTTGTGAATGAGCATATTTTAACTGATTGATTAGTGAATAACATTTGTCATATGACTGACTAGTATAGTAAATTATAATTAGTTGTGATAATTTTCTGCTTACGTAACAAAATAAAAATATATCATTCAATTTACGATCAAACAAAAAATAAAATAATGTGTCTCTTGCATGACAAAATAAAAGTATTTCATCCAAACAACAACCAAACAAAAAGCAAAATAAAGGTGTATTTAACATAACAAAATAAGAGTATTTCATAAACCATAGTTGTCATCAACGTTTTTTTACTGTCAATTTATCTCTTATTGAACATTCATGTCAAAACCAACGGCTAAAGTTGTCGTTGCAACATCAATACCAATATAAAATAGATGAATAAGAAATTAAATCTTTTCAAATCCATGTGAAAACAAATAAAAACAACAAATCCTTACTAATACTAGTTTCATGTTGTGACTGTGTAGGTTCCACACTCTCTCTGGCAACAACAATATTCACTACGCGAAAAATGGTATTTTACAGCGCTTTTTTTAAGTCATTTACAGCGTTTTTTCAAAAAATTAAGCGCTGTAGTATCTAGCGCTGTAAAAAGATACAACAACGCTCTTTAAAATAAAAAAGCGCTCTAAATCTGTTCTAAAAACGCGTTGCTTGTTGTATTAGTTTTACGACGCTTTTTAAAAAAGTGTTGTAATAGGTGCATTCCTTTATAAATCGCAATCAACAATCTCCTTCATAAATCGCTGTAAATCTGCAATTAGATCTCTTTTTGGGATTATATCAACAATTTCATTCATAAATTGCAATATACAGTATCCGCAGTCTATGTTGTTAGTTTGACGAGAGCACTATAAAATAAAACATATAAGTCAATAAATAATTGTGCATTGATTGTTAATGAAATTTTAAAGGCATATATTTCAAACCTTTATTGGAATTCATGTGATTTATTTGATTTTTGCTTCGACACTGTAGCACCCATTTGAGCTCGTAAAACTTGTAAAGAATTATCAAATAAATGTGATTATTAGCATTAACAAACACATTATATATATATATATATATGTAAGAAATAAATGAATACAATACCTGAAGAGTGCGAAGAAATACGTTGGGTTCGTAGGGTTATGGTTTCGTTTAAGAAGGAATAGCGAGAATGCGCAGAAATACGAACGATTCGTATGACAGAGTAAGGTTCAGTTGCATTTTGAGGTTGTTTGCAAGTTACTTTATTGTGACCAAACTTGCTTGCATCTTGAGCATTCTAATTTTTATGCCAACTTTTGAACTTCTTGATGGATTTGGATTTTCATCATGTTCCCTCTTTCTTAGCTTTCTTGGTTTCCCGAGCATCACTATGTATATTGGGGGATAATTTTATCCATGTTTAAGGTTCACCAACTCTCCCGATCAATTGGATTGATTATTGGACTACAACATGCCAAGTAAATCACAAGTGTGTAATAGTTATTGATGTAGTTCTCTTGGCCACCCTCTCTCAATCTTCATCTTCTACCTCACATTCATATTCATCCTTTTCTATCACACCTCATTCTCCTTCTTCCTCCATTTTTAACAAGTTCAACATCTTCAATCATCCTCATTGTCTTCCATTTACATCAGGTATGCATCAATATTGTTTTTTTTTTCTTTCCAAAATGTACTCTTGTTCTAGCTAATTTCACGTACTTAGGTTTTTATGATTATGTGTTCCCACACAAACCCAGAAACATATGTGAACTCAGTTTGATCATACAAACTCATTAAATTCAGAAATTTTCACGTAAGTGAAATCAGTTCACGTACGTTTATGGGGTTGTTGAGTTCACGTACGTCAACTCATTTCATGTAAGTTTATGGGGTTGCTAAGTTCAAGTATGTGAACTCAGTTCACGTAAGTATTTGGACTTGCTGACTTTGATTATGATATGGTTTTGCATATATGGCGCGCACTATGTTTACCTACAGAGCACGTCGAGTTATAACTAATGATACTGCTAATAAGGGTACTTCTAATGATGAGAATTGTCGTGTTAAACCCATCGCTTATGCATGGGCTCAGCGTGTTGAGGAGCAGCATGAAGTGCAACAGGAAAGACGGGCATGACGGGAACAACGATGATTACATCGAAAACAATCGGAACAAGAGGCCAAACCTGAAGAGGTGACCCAACAGGAAGACAAATATGTTCTTAGGACATTCGGTGATTGTAACGTCCCAAATTTTTATTCCAAAATGTTACTTAAAAAAATACTTATTTCTTAGAAAAGTTTATGATTTTTTTTTCATACTTAATATTTATTCATTTTAAATAATTACTAACAATCACATTATTTAATATCATTAAGAAAATATTTATTCAAAATTTAAAACAAGTAAAGACAATTATTCTTAATGGAAGAGCACCACTTTTGTATTTTTAAAATTCTAGTACATTTTAAAAGTTTGTGACAAAAGATTAAAAGAACTGAAAAATATTGGACAATTCTATTATTACAAAATCGTCTTAAAAAAAAAACACTCATATTTACCCCACGTTCGCCACACGTCAATACTCATTAAGTACTCTTGAATCACCTCAAACTCATTAGTACCTAAAATGTTGTTATAAGGGTCGGTTTTTTCTATCATCCACATCAAACCAAAACAAGACATATAGAAGAATAACACAAAAAATATAAACGTAAAAACTTCCAATTTAAAAGAAAAAATGTGCAAATCGGTAAATTGTATATCAAAATATATGCATAATGAATGCTCCTAAAACTATATGATCCGGATATAAACCTGCCACTAAGGCAACTTCCACACAGAAAGATCACTCATACCAATGGAAAAACAAATCTGCCACTAAAGCAACTCCCACGAAGGTGCATATGTCATGACATGAAGATATATTCCAACACAACCCGCTAAGAATCATGTCATATGCATTCAAAATCAGTTTTTAAAATCATCACCTTATTCACACATCATTAAGAACACATACACACATCCATATCATGAGTATCACATATTCATATTAAACCATAAAAATTATGACTTTCACCACATACACATAAAGATAAAAATTTGATATCATATAGGCCATAAAATTTAACACTTTAACATATATAACAAGAAAATTCACACTCCAACTAATATACATAATAAAAGTTAAAATTTTATCACATATAAGGTAAAAATTTAAACTTTATTTCATATTCATCATAAAACTACAATTTTATCACATGTAGCTTAAAATTTCATACTTTACTACATAGAAGTCAAATATTACAATTCAATCACAACAAAAATTGGGATTTTATTATTTTAATTCATTAGTCTACATTTATTCCTTTTAAAATATAAGTAATCACGATTATTTATTTCATGTCATTCAACCAACGTCCTAACTATAATTTGTGTGGGGAAAAACCCTTACCTTGGCTGCTTTTCTTCCTAGTACACACTTTAAGTCCCACGAAGTTATTATCAAGGAAAGGAGGTGTGAAGGTGATGGTGGCTAGGGTTTTGGTATTTTTTTTTTAGTTTATTATTAGTGAGTATACAAAAATTGTGGACTTAGGGAAATTTAAAGTGGAATTTGTTGTTTAGATATTGTTGGACCTTAATGAAAAATTAGAGTGATAATATGTTACTAATTTTGTTCTCTTTTTTTTTTTAGTTAACCTTCATCATAAAAACCAAGTCACACACACATAACCCAAATTTCTACTCTTTCAAGTGGGTTGGATCATACCATGCCGCAAATCCTTAGGCCAATTTCTTATTGGACTTTAAAGACCCATCTACATATAGTATACATCTACTTTTATATATATATATATATATATATATATATAAACTCCCCATTAATTTAATAATTTTTACTAATAACTTTATCAACTACAATAAGTAGAACAAGGCAAATAATTAGTACATGTAATTTAATATTAACTAATATTGATATATTCTAATTATTTTTAAATAATAAATTTAGATGATGTTACAATTCTCATCCCCTTAAAAATAGTTTTGTCCTCGAAACTAGCTAGAGATAAAAAGATTAGGGTAGAGCTCTTTCATCTTTTCCTCTAATTCCCAAGTTGCATCTTCAGTCATTTGATCCCAATATCACCTTGACCAACGTGATCTCCTTGCCTCGTAGGTGCTTAGTAGTTCTCTCTCCAATGCTTAGTGGTGGAATTACAAAAGAAAAGTTATCCTTCAACTAGATATCATTTGATGTGATAATATGGGAAGGATAAGCCATGTACTTCCTTCGTTGTGACACATGGAATACGTTGTGCAATTTGGCCAAACTTGGAGGCAAGGCAATTTAGTAAGCTACGAGAACTACAAGTCTGAGGATATGAAATGGGCCAACGAATGTAGGAGTGAGCTTTTTGGAATTTAGTGCCCTACCAACTCCAGTAGTAGACGTCACTCTCAAAAATACATGTTTACCCTCTTGAAACTCCAACGGTTTCCTCCATTGATCGACATAACTATTTTGTCTGCTTTGTGTTGTCTTCATCCTTTCTTGGATCAGATGAACTTTATTTGTGGTATGTTGTACCAATTCTGCCCCTACAATTAGGTTCTCACCATCTTGATACCAATACAAGGGAGTTTGGCACTTACGCCCATACAGAGTCTCGTATGGTGTCATCTCAATGCTCGCATGATAGCTGTTGTTATATGTGAACTCAACGAGAGGCAACGTATTATCCCAACTACCTCGCTCATCCAACGCACACATTCTCAGTAAATCCTCCAAGGTCTGAATAGTCCTTTCAGTTTGTCCATCGATTTGAGGGTGATAGGCCGAACTCAATCTCAACTTAGTACCCATCACCTCATGTAATGCTCCCCACAAACGAGAAATGAACTTTAGATATCTGCAATGTAGATCTCTGCAAGCTTAGTCACATCATAAGTAGTCCTCACAAGTATAAAATGGGAAATTTTGGTTAACCTATCGACAATCACCTAAATGGAGTCAAACTTTCGTTAAGTCTTAAGTAATGCTACCACGAAATCCATAAATATATTATCCCATTTCCATATTGGTATATCTAATGACCTTAGTAGTTCCCCTAGTTTCTGATGCGCTACCTTGGCTTTCTGACAATTCAAACATGAAGCCACATATTATGCTACATGTTCATTTCTGGCCACCAAAACTTTTGCTTAAGATCATTATACATTACATCTAAAATAGTCTTCTTCAACTTCCTTTTAGTGGCCTCATCAAAGATAGTCTTCCTCAACGTCCATTACATCTAAAATATCGTCTAGTCCCACCTCAAATTTAGGGGCCTTACTAACCTCGATCAATTTCCTTTTCTCTTGAGTCAACACATCTGTAACTTGGAGATTTTTAATTTCATTCATCAATTCACTATCTATAATGATCATTCCATATTTCACTTTCCCTAATGCAGAATCCAAATTAAGATTCAAGTCACGATATTTCTCAAACAACTCCAACCCCTTCATTCTTACAAATGAGAGATGAACTCGCTTCTTGCTTAGGGCATCAACTACCACATTAACCTTCCCTGGATGGTAATGCAACGTGAACTCATAATCTTTAATGAACTTCATCCATCTCCTTTGTCTAATGTTAAGTTCCTTTTGATCAAACAAGTATTTCAAACTCTTATGATCGCTAAATACATCAAAACTACACCCATATAGATAATATCTCCAATTTTTCAATGTGAAGACAATTGCAGCTAACTCCAAGTCATGAGTGGGATAATTCTTTTCATGCACCTTCAATTTCCTTGAGGCATAGGCCACTACTCATTTGTTCTGCATCAGCACACAACCCAAACCATGATAGGAAGCATCACAATAAACTTCGTAAGGCTCTTCTGGTTGGGGCAACACTAACACTAGGGACGTAGTTAGCTTCTCCTTCGTCAGTTGGAAACTTTTCTCACACACCTCAATCCACGCATAAATCTGGTTCTTCTTCATAAGGTATGTCAATGGAGCAACAATCTCGACAAATCCCTCCATATATCTCCTATAGTACCCGACCAAACCCATAAAACTTCAAATTTGTGTGACTGTCTACTGTTGTTTCCATGCCATCACGACTTCTACCTTGGATGGATCGACGTCAATCCCTTCATTAGAAATTACATGTCCCACGAACTTCACTTCTTCCAACCAAAATTCACATTTTCCTAGATTGGCAATAATTGTTGTTGTTTCAGTACTTGTAGAGTTTGACGTAAATGTTCCTCTTGTTCTTTTCAGCTCTTGGAATAGATAAAGATGTCATCAATAAATATCACCACAAACTTGTCTAAGAATGGATGGAAGATACAATTCATATAATCCATGAAGATAACTGACTCATTGATCACTCCGAAGGAAATCACCAAGTACTCATAGTGCCCATAACGCATTCTAAAGATCATCTTGCATATATTAGCTTCTTTCACCCGAATCTGATGGTGCCCTTACTTTAGATCAATCATAGAAAACACCTATGGCCCTTTAATTTGGTCCATTAAATCATCAATACGGGGTAAGGGTTGTCTTTTTTTATTGTGACCTTGTTGATTTGTCGGTAATCAATGCACAATCTCGACTTTCCATCCTTCTTCTTGACCAATAATACAGGGGCTCCCTATGGCCATACACTAGGCCGAATTAATTTCTTAGACATAAGGCCTTCCAATTGGTTCTTTAGTTCTGATAGCTCTAAGGGGGCCATGCTATAAGTAGCGATAGAGATGGGTCCAGTACCTAGAATAACATCGATAGAAAATCCTACATCGCGGATTAGGGGTAATCTTTGTATGTCTGGTGGGAAAAATTAAGAGAAATCCTTCACCACTAGGATCTCATCGACAACAACCTTTGGAGTCATACTGATGGAGTTGAGAAACACATATTTTTGAATTCCTCCCTTTAGATAAAACTTCAATTTGTTGGCCGAAGGGAACTTCAAAGTATCGGGATCTGGAAATATCACCTTCCTTTGGGCGCAATCTAACTTGATGTGTTGCTAGACAACAAATCAATCCCTCAAATTACTCCAAGATGTTTTAGAGGAATACAAATAAAATCAATCTTAAAATTCAATTTAAATACAGTCAACGGGGATTGCAAGCACACCAAATTACACTTTACTGGTTCAATAGAGGATAGGGTAACCAGTAAATCGAATGGTAAGGTAGTGACATCTAGTTAGAGCGAATGCACCCAATCTAATGAAGTGATCGAGTGTTCGCTCTAGAATCATATATCATCTAAAGTATCTTTATAGCAATTAAACACAAACCCTGAATAAGTTTTGAGGAAGATGGTGTTTCTTCTCCACTAATATGATAAACAAGTCCTCGAGCCGTAGGGCACACAACATCCTTGTTGTTGACAAACATCCTTATTTTCAGCAATGTCCTTTTCCCAATCTTTTGCAAGATGTCCTAGTTTTTGACAGGCATAACATATATTGGTTCTTCCAAGACACTCAGTTATCCTATGTCCCTCCTATCCACGATGATAGCATCAAATAGTATGTATTGGGTTCTGTGCTGGATTGTGAGGCCTTTGATATCCCACATTTTGGGGGCCTGGTCGATTTCTAGCAGTCACTTGCGGGCGGGCATAAGGCTTTTGATGTTGAAACTGTCTGCCTCTATTTTGTTGGTCACCATTTCCCCGAGGTCTCACCAGTCCACTAATAGCATCTATGTTCAGGCGCCCCAGTTTCATGATCTCCACCAGCACCTAATACTGACGTATCTCTAGCGGTCCCACAGATTCCTAAATCTTATACTTGAGCCCCCTTTCAAACCTCTTGCACATGTACTTTTCATTCATTTGGTTACGGAAGCAGCGAAAACGTTTTGCTAAGGACTCAAACATAACCGCATACTTAGACACCGTGAGACTTCCTTGATATAGTCTCGTGATTTGGGCTTCTTTCTCAGCCCTGCACTCTTCAAAAAATATTTGTCCACGAATTTTCTATTGAAGACTTCCCAAGTGACCTCTTCGTGGTTTCCTTCCATCATTTTCCTCACCCCTACCACTAGTATTCAGCTTCACCAATCAGTATGTAGGCGACATATTCCATGTTCGTTTCATCGAGGCAGTGGAGGATGTCAAATAACTTCTCGATCTCCTACAGCTAGAGGTTATCCTTGTCGACGAAATTGAGCTTGTTGGGCCATTGCACTCATGTCTTGGAGTGTTTCAGTCATGTCACTTCCTCCTTGGAGGATTGATGAGGTTGCGCGATGAGCCATACTTCCTACAAATTATCTAATTAGAATGACACTATGATATAGTTGTAACCTTAGGGTTGTAAGGAAGTATTTTATTCATAAGTTTATAGTAGGTTCAAGTTACACAGTAATTTGTGCACTAGAGGAGTTCCCAAGAAAGAGAGGTGGGTCAAAGGACCCTTAATAACCAAGTTTTTCCTTAGTCAGAATCTCGCTAATACAAGTTTTTACAATATTACAATTCCTTTCTATTATGGGGACAATAGGTTCAGGTCACATGGTAATTCATGTACTAGAGGGTATCTAGGAAAGAGAGGTGGGTCAATGGATCACTTAATAACCAAGTCTTTCCTTAGTCAGAATCCCGCTAATACAACTTTTTATAGTGTTACCATTCCCTTCTATTATGGGGATTCTAAAATTTTATATAGGTTAGAGGTTTAAAGCATTGCCTTTCTTACAAAATTTAAATTATAACACAAAAATTAAAAGATTAAGGAATATTCATAATCATTAAAATTCAATTGGTCTAATTAATAACGTCATTAAAGTGGAGACCAATTAATTATTATATGTTTTCAAATCAAGTCAATCTAAATCAATACACAATAATTCCACATTATAGCAAAATAAAACTAACCATTCTATGATTCTAAAATTAAAAAAAAATAATCAATTCGTGACAATTAATTGATAATGTCATAAATGTGCCAACAATTATTACAAAACGTCAAATTAAAACGAGTAGTAAATTATTAAAAATTCAAAGCAGTAAATTCACAACATCATAATAGTAAATTTATAACGTTATTAAATCATAAGTATTAAATTCCTAAAATACAATTATTTAAAAGAATTCAAATCACGAGTATGAAATTTATAACATACAAAAAAAATTCAAATCATGATTAATAAATTTGTAACGCCACAATATTAAATTTATAGTGTTTTTGAATCACAAATATTAAATTCATAATATACAAATAGTTATTAAAAAAAATCAAATCGTGAGTAATAAATTCATAATATCATTAAATCATAATATTAAATTCATAACATACAAAAAGAAAATATTCAAATCACAAGTAGTAAATTTGTAACGTCATAATAATAAATTCATAACGTCATTAAAATTAAAAGAATTATTGCATTGAATCAACTTAAAACTATTTTCAATTCGTAGGAATTTAAGGCAATCACATCATTTCAAGTAGGTTACACAATTAATGATACATAATAGGAATTTATGTACTCAATAAAATAAAATAGAAATCAAAATAACAAATATAGAAAACCACACAATTAACATACTTAATGAAACTTAATAGCAATTTAAAAAATCAATAAAATCTAATAATTAAATAAACAAACAATTAATACAAAAAACGTTAAAATATATGCAACATACACGATGCGTCTCACCCCAAGAGTGCGAGAATTATTGCTCTAATACCATAATGTAATGCCCCGGATTTTTAATACAAAATATTACTTAAAAAAATACTTATTTCTTAGAAAAGATTACAATTTTTTTTAATACTTAAAATTTATTCATTTGAAATAATTAGTAACAATCACGTTATTTAATATCATTAAGAAAACATTTATTCAAAATTTAAAACAATGTAAAGACAATTATTCATAACGGAAAGGAACTACTTCTGTATTTCTAGAATTCTAGTACATTTCAAAAGTTTTTGACAAAAGATTAAAAGAACTTAAAAATATTGGTCATTTCTATTATAACAAAATTGTCTTGAAAAAAAAATTCATATTTACCCGACGTTCGCTACACGTCAATATTTATTAACTACTCTTGAATCTTCTCGAACTCATTTGTACCTAAAATGTTGTTGTAAGGGTCAACTTTTTTCATCATCCACGTCCAACCAAAGCAAGACATATAGAAGAATAACACAAAACATATAAACGTAAAAACTTCCAATTTAAAAGAAAAAAAATGTGCAAACCGGTAAATTGTATATCAAAATATATGCAAAATGAATGTTCTTAAAACTATATGATTTGGATATAAATCCGTCACTAAGGCAACTTCCACACAGAAAGATCACCTTACCAATGAGGAAAATAAACTTGTCACAAAGGCAACTCCCACGAAGATGCATATGGCATGATATGAAGATATAGTATCAAATAGATATATTCTCACATAGTCCGCTAAGAATCATGTCATATGCATTCAAAATCACTTTTTAAAATCACCACCTTATTCACACATCATTAATAACACATACACACATCCATATCATGAATATCACATATTCATAGATTAATAATCATAAAAATTATGACTTTCACCACATACACATAAAGATAAAAACTTATCATATAGGCCATAAAAATTAACACTAACATATGTAACAAGAAAATTCACACTCCAACTAATATACATAATAAAAGCTAACACTTTATCACATATAAGGTAAAAAATTCAAACTGTATTTCATATTCATCATAAAACTACAATTTTATCACATATAGCATAAAATTTCATATTTTACTAAATAGAAGTCAAATATTACAATTCAATCTCAATAAAAATTGAGGTTTTATTATTTTAATCTGTTAGTCTATATTTATTCCTTTTCAAATATAAGTAATCACGATTATTTATTTCATGTCATTCAACCAATGGCCTAACTATAATTTATGTGGGGAAAAACCTTTACCTTGGCCACTTTTCTTCCTAGTACATGCTTTAAGCCCCACGAAGTTGTTCTCAAGGAAACGAAGTTCCAAGCTTTGGATACAAGAAGAAAACGAGGTGTGAAGGTGATGGTGGCTAGGGTTCGGTATTCTTTTTTGTTTATTATTAGTGAGTATATATAAATTGTAGACTGAGGGAAATTTAAAGTGGAATTTTGTGTTTAGATATTATTAGGTCTTAATGAAGAATTAGAGTGATAATATGTTACTCTTTTTGTCCTTTTTTTTTGTAACACCCCGGCCATTACCGTTACCGGCGATGCTACCTCACGATCTTCTCACCCCCTAACCACCTAGTGATCATGTGACGAATCGACTTTGGCATGACGTGGTAATTCTATAGGTCATATTAAATTTTTAATAGTTGTTGTCGTAATGTGTTTTAATTTATATTTTTTCACTTAATTTATTTTAGGATCGTGGGGATTAAGGGTGTTTAGCAACGAAAAAAATAAAAAGAAGTTGTGATTGAACATCAAGAGGTTGAGAAATTGGTTAAAATCTCAGGATTATATTCATTGTTAAAATGCAGTTATCAAATGATCGACAAATGTATCATTTCTATTTTCGTAGAGAGGTGGCATCAAGACACCAACAACTTCCATCTTCTAGTTGGGGAGATGGCGATTACTCTGGATGATGTCTCCTCTCTACTGCATATACCCATAATTGGTGCATGCTTCAATATCAATGTATTTAACAAGGATGGCGATGCAAATTTATTAGTTGAGCTTCTTGGAGTTATTGAGGCATCTGCTTATGTTGAGTATAATGTCATGCAGACAACCACATTTCAATTTAGTTGTTACTTGAAGTATACCATCAATGTTGTCATGACTAGCATTGACAGATAGTTGCGATAACATTTCTTTGATTTTTAATCAGTTGCACCCTATTTAACGACAAGGCCTTCACAATTAGCGTTATCTATCTAGAGTGCTTTTGAGATCTATACTCATGAAGGGATATGCATGAGGTGTTGTTGCTTTTACTTGCCTTTACGATAATCTCTGCGAAGTAAGTATGCATCAAATCAAAATATTGGTAGTGGATAAAAACTAAATCCAAATATAAAACATAAGTAGTTATCCAACCGGTTTATAAATAAATCGAATTATAACCATATGATTGTAACCAAATATTTAAAATGGATTTGGATCTCGTTTTGGATTTGGGCCTAATAACCGGATCTTTTGCACAACCCTACTTACAGGTAAACTCTATGGTTGTTTATTGTGTTGATAATTTCTATTATTAATTCTAAAGTCATGATATGTTATTTTATATCTTATTTCTATTATTTTATATGTTTAGGTAAACTCTTTTTCTTAATATTATGTGTAGATTGTTGTAGAACATCTCCTAGATATGTGGAGGACAATTCTAGAGTACTTCGATGAAAGCCAAAGAGGGATAAGAGTTTGATTATTCCATTTAAGAATGCTCTTGACAAAATTGATGTTAATCAGATATGCTGGACACCATACGAAGAGCATCAAGTGAGGCGGCAATTTGAGGATGTTTCTTTATTTAGAGGGTTGATACGCTAAGGTCCAAATAGGTATGCTCATCTTTCATATAGGGTATTGCGTCAATACGATCATGTCCAAACCATTCCCGGTTCACCTTTAGAAATAGTAGGTCAAACGACCACACTAGAGGAAATGGATATAATGTTTACACAATATGTTGTGCATGTAGTTGATGTTCGCGCGATTATACATGGACTTCCAAACTGCGCGAACGATTACATGGATTCGTTTTACATTGTAGAGAACCACATTGTGTTCATGTAGGAGTTCGCCGAGAGCATTTCTCGCATACTTCACTGAGATGACTTATATGTGAATTGAATTCACGTACATTTACTTGAATTGAGTTCATGTAAGTATTCATGAATTGAGTTCACGTAGGAGTTCATGAATTCAGTTCACGTACCACCTGTGAATTATTCAACTCCATTGACAACGTAATTTGAAATCACGTAGTTGTACGTGAACTGAATTCACGTATTGACTGGGATTTTTTAAATTTATTAAATGTACGTGAATTTGGTTCACGTATGGTTACAATGTACGTGAACTCAGTTCACGTATGATTCCCAGATTTTGAAGAAAAAAAACAAACTAAAAAACATATCAATAAACATACCTTGTTGAATCACTTTAACGACAATGTGAAAAGGAAACTTGTAAGACTCCGAATTTTCAAAAATCTAATTTATGCAATTTTAGTGTTTTTTGTGTTGAATTGCTTAGGGTATTAGCCCAATTTTTATTTTATGAATTAAGTTCCAAAAACATATTTTGTTAGAGTTAGTAGTATGTTTAAAATATGTGTGTGTGTGTGTGTGTGTATATATATATATTTGGAGACCCGTTTAAAATAATTTATAGGAGAATTTATTATCGATAAGTTTTTTTAAAATATCACATGTTGCTTATAAATTCATCTATAATCAATTGAGTTGCGATGAGAGTATATATTTTTATTAAATGGCTTAATTGCGGTTTTGGCCCCCTATTTTAGTTGAATCGTGAAAGTAGTCCCTCCATTTTGTTTTGTCCCAGTTTTGATCCCCCAAACAGAATTTTGGTCCAAAATTTGATGAAATTTTAATTTTTAAAGTCGTATTACCAATTGTATATTTCAGGTACAATTGTTGAAAATGAGATCTTGAGACATAGTGTGACTTAAATAAATGCAAAAAAAAAAAATGAAATTTCATGAACTTTAGGACCGAAATTCTGCTTGGAGGACCAAGACTGGGAAGAAACGAAATTGGGGGACTACTTTCGCGATTCAGCTAAAATAGGGGGGCCAAAACTACAATTAAGCCTTATTAAATTAAATTGAGAGGTGAATGACGTGATGTGTGTAAAAGTGATTAAATGATATAAATTAGATTGATGTGGGGGACGGGGGATCTTTTTTTGGAGTGTTTTGTTGTAAATTTCTTGTTCATAAGTAAGTGATTTTCCTTCTTGTGTTATTAATCCTTCTTCATGCTTGTGTTGTTGTTGTTATTTATTGGTGTTTTGAAAAAAAAATTAATCCTTGTTGTTGATGTTGTTAGTAATGGTTAAAAAAATTGATTTTTGATGTGTTTGAGTTATGTAATGAATTATTTTCAAATAAATTAGTTTGAGTTGAAGTTAAAACTTTACAAGAAAATTTTGAGTTGTGAAAAAGTTCAAATTTTAACTAAGTTAAAGAGTTTGAGCAAAATGTTAGATTGAAATCAAAATCTTTAGAGTTAAAAATGTTACTCTTTTAATTACTCTTAGACTGAGTTAAAAGAATGTATACGTGTGGTTAACAAATCTTTGAAATAGTGTTTAAAGTAAAATTAGTGAATGGTGGGTTCAAGTTTTTATAGGTATACTTCCAATTTTAAAAAAAGCATGCATGATTTTAATTAAAGTTTCAAGTTTATTAAGTAAAGGTTAAAGTCTGAAGTTAGAATTTCACTGTTTTAAAGATTCTAAGTTTTATGAATTAAAATACAAGCTTTGTTGATAAAAAAGAAAATATATAATATATTTTGAAAAGAATGATACTATTTCAAAGAATTAGAACTTTGAAACTAAAAAAACATTTATTGATATTCTTTTGTATGGTTACGTTGTTATGAGGTAAATACTTTGATTGAACATTTAGTCTTTAAAAATGTGGTAGATCAAACATGTAGTTATTTGAAAGAAAAAAAAATGAGTTATGGAAAATTTGAGAATTTTTGTGGTTGTGTGAAATTTTTTGACAAGTGTTTGTTATGATATGATATATGTATATACATGTTATGTTATTTTCTGTTATCATGTCATAACTATTAAGTCTTTATTGTTTGTCTTCATGACATAGTTCTTTAAAGGCAATTGTTAATTTCAATTAGTGATCATTTACATTATTGTGGAAATTGAGTTTTGCCCTCAAATGATACCTGAGTTAGTTCCACCGAATGTTACCTTGACGACGAAAACGTCGTTAGACTTCCTTGACTGGCACTCGTCGAGTGCTTTGGCATACAACCCCATCTTAAGCAAGACTACATATACGGGGAGAGTGGTGAGGAGAAGTAAGAGAGCTGGGGCAGTATTTCATGTGGGGTTCACTCATTAGAGAATCGACTTTTCGGTACCTTAGGGTTAGTACTCGGGGAAAATGGAGCATGGGCAAATACATAGGATGCTTTATTTAGAGGTGAGATAGAGGCCACTGTAAAAGCAAGGGATGTAGTGCTTGTATCAGAGACTAGCGAGAAGGATAAGAGGCCAATGTCAGCGAGAGAAGATATTACAGGACCGTCTAGGCGGGTCGGGGAGCAGGTTTTGTTGATGGATCACATGTACCATGATAGATGTCATCTCAGGTTGAGTAAGAGCTTCCCCTTCCAGTGAATGTTCCTTTATTGACTGTCTCTCAAGTAGTGAGTTTTTTTAGATTCTTGTGCTGCTGAAGCCACCTATATTGTGGGTGGACTTGACCTCTAAGGAGTCTGATCCCTATATGGCTGATTAGGAGGAGGAAGTTACTTTAAGGAGAGATACTGCATCAAAAGGAACTTGTGCGGTGTGTAGAGGTCACCCTTGTTATTCGAGATAAGTGTATCTATGAGATACCTTGACATTTGATTTCTTTTTGGTGGGTCCATGTTCCACTTTTTGACGTGACCATGGGGGATAACATTCTTGGAGCAATACTTCTGTGCAGGTGTTTGCCGAGAATACTCTAGGAGTATGAACGATATTTGATAGGTCTCATTGTCCCGATGTATTTTCTAGTTGTATACTTTGTATTATTGTCCCAAAAACTATATTAGCTTTTTTGATATATATGATGTAATTATTTATGACTCTTGTCATTTTGTGTTACGACATATTTTTGTTAAGTTGTTTAAAAAAAATGCAATCACGCTTTAAAAATTAGGGTGTTACAAAATTAATCCGGTATATGTTATGAGTGAATGATTTGAGTTTTGAATGATTATGAGTTATGATGGGTGAGTTATGAATAATTTTGTGATATGTGAGTGATGAAGTTAAGAATTGTGAAGAAGGGATAAATGAAATTTAAAGAATATTATAAATAAACAAAGATATTTTACGTATTTTATTTTTATAAAAAAATTGAGGGGATGTAAGTAGTAAAAATGAAGGTGTGGGTAACAATTAGGGCGGGACAACGGGCGTGTACGAGTCCAAATTTTACATCCGGACAAAACAGCGGGTGATGCACTAAGGCCCATTTCCGACCATTTAAACTTCGAGTTTGAGTGGATCTCGGGTTTCGGGTAATGCGGATTTTCGGGTGGGTAAATTCGAATTGGGCTATTGGGCCATTTTAAATTTCTAAAACTTTTTTTTTTTTTGTAAAATTAAGTGAAGGATTTTTGAGTCATGAAACACTATATGATCTATATAAAATTAATAAACATTTTAAATCGTTAATTTTAGCCAAATAAATTGTAAATTAATTACTTCTATTTTAGACTATTTTTTATCCATTTTTCTTTTGATCTTTGAATTTGTAAGTTATTCAAAATAGTATCAATTTAACTTATTCTAATTTAATCTAACTATAAAAATAATTATTTATCTTTCAGATTTATTTTGTCCCATTTTAACCTTGCTAGTGAGCTTTGTAAAATGAAATATTAAACATTAAATTATACAATATATAAATTTGAATTTACAAATAAAATATTAAATTTTTCACAAAAAAAATGTGATTCAATTCAACCATCAATCTGCAGAACCATCAACCTACACAAAATAAATTTAAAATTAGAATTCAGATTTATTAAGAAATAAAAAATATTGAAAAAGTGAAGGCCATAGTATCTATTTATCCATGAAACAAATAAATCTTAAGACCAAATTAGAAATATTCAAAATTAAATATTTATCTATGTGATTTCTATTCAGAAAAATTATTCCATCTACATAAAAATATTAAAAAAAAAACAATAAAAAAAACATACATAACAAAAACAAGAACATCTTAATGGTGGAAGTAAACAACTAAAACCTAAAAACCCTAAATCTTAAACAAAAACTCATAAACCAAACCATAAAAACAGAAAACATAAAAGGCATAACAATAGTAAAACTTACACCAAACCAAAACCCAAAGGCCATAAACTCATAAACCAAACTCAAAAACTCATAAACCAAAACCTAAGTAATACGACACAACAACCCTAAAAATAACCCT
>JBBPBS010001012.1:1180550-1215049 GCA_037974835.1 Cicer judaicum
AAAAAAAAAAAAAAAAAAGTAACAAGGAGTAAGTTTAAAGATATGAAAACAAGAGAAATTGAGATAAGAGGAAAAAAAAGAGACACATAGAGAAGAGAAGGAGAATCTACTTGAAAGCTTGGTTCTGTTTTGAGAGTGAAAAGGATGGCACTCGTCAGAGATGAGAGGTAGTAGGCGGCGCCGCGGCAGGATGAGAGAAATGGAATTACGGTTAGTGGTAACGAGATAAGAGAAAGGAGAATTAGGTTTAGATTTGTTATTATGACATTTATATAATGGGTTGTGCTATTGGGCCTCATATTTCCAATGGCCCAAACTCCATTTATATATATATATATATATATATATATATATATATATATATATATATAAATTTTGTACCAAGCACCCCCCAATTTTATCTGCCACCCCCCATTATTTCTTAAAGACTATTATACCCCTCTGTAAAAATGTATAAAAGCACAAAAAAATTACCATTTTGATTTCACACCTCACATTCGAAAATTTTGAAAAAAAATGTAGGATTCGGAAGTTTAAAAGTTTCGAAATGCATTTTAGTAAGTTACTCGAAACTTTTATTATTTTAAAACCTTTGAAATGCAATTTCTTTCAAAAAATACAAATTTTCGAAAATTTGGATAAACACCAAAGTTTTGAAATGGACATTATTCGAAAATTTGGATGCATTTGAAGATTTCGAAATGAAATTATGCTTCGAATATTTGGCCTTTCACGAAACTTTCGAAATGGATATTTGAATTTTTAAAATTTCGAAATGAAATTATGCTTCGAAAGTTTGGCCTTTCACAAAAGTTTCGAAATGAATATTCGAATTTTGAAATTTTTTGAAAACTAGATTTCGAATATTTACAATAAGTCAAAGTTTTGAAAATTTTTATATTTTTTTTTTAAATTCAATATTTATGTTATAAAAAAATGTTTTGAAAAAAAATTAGAATATTATTTTTAATTAAATTTGTTACTAATTTTGAAATTAGGTATGAGTAGAGTTGATGTTTCTGCTTCAAAAAATGTTATAGATTCTACAGAAAAATTCATCATTGATCACGTATGATTATTACTACTGGGTATTCATCATCGATTAAATTTTTATTATAGCGATATAGTTAATGTTTTATTTAAAACGTATTTTGTAGGTATTTTCTTCTCGAGAAGTTGTATTTGAATGGGCAAAAACCATTGGAAGACCAAATGGAATTTTAATTGTTACCATTCGATCAAATAAAGCAATCGGAATTAGGGGAAGAAAAGACAAATTGATTTTGGATTGCGAAAGAGGTGGAAGATATAAATCAACATCAAAATCATCAGTAACTTGCTCTCATAAGGAAAACTGTCCATTTACTCTCAGATGTGTACCATTAAGTGTCGGTGAAGCATGGAAAATTAGTGTTCGTTGTGGGACACACAATCATGAATTACTTGATACTGTAATCGATCATTCTTATTTGGGGCATTTAAACGAAGAAGAGAGGAAATTTGCCAATGATATGACAAAGTATAAGCTTGCACCCAGATTCATTCTAAATGCTTTGAAAGTGAGAAATGAAACCAATGTCACTATTCCCAGTCAAATATATAAAGCAAGGAGTACTTATCGATCATCATTGAGAGGTTCGTACACAGAAATGCAGCATCTGTTGAAGTTAATACAACAAGAAAATTATGTGCATTGGACAAGAAGACGGGAAAATTTTGATATTTTGAGAGATATTTTTTGGACACATCCTGATTGTATAAAGTTGTTAAACACATTTCATTTTATTTTGATACGTGATAGCACATACAAAACAAACAGATATCGGTAACCATTACTTGAAATAGTCGGTATCACATCTACTAGTTTGACATTTTTCAGTTGGGTTTGCTTATTTGGAACAAGAGCGACAAGATAACTTCATCTGGGCATTTGAAAAGGTACGAATGTTGTTCAAATCTGAGTCTGTGATTTCCAAAGTTATTGTGACTGATAGAGATCGTGCCATGATGAATGTGATTAGTGTTGTGTTTCCTACTTCAATACATTTGCTATGTCGTTTTCATATTGAAAAAAATGTTGGGGCAAAATGCAAACAATATGTCAAAAAGGATAGACAAGAAGAAGTAATGGATTTATGGAAAAAGTTGTCTATTCGACTATTGTGGAGGAGTATGATCATCACTTGCAACACTTTGAGCTATTGTGTGCCGATATTGTTCTTTTTGTTGATTATATGAAAGATTCATGGTTAACACCTTACAAAGAAAGGTTTGGACCAATAGAGTGATGCATTTGGGAAACACAACATCTAACAAGTATTTTTAAAATATGATTTGTGTTGTTTTAGCAAACATGATTTACTAGTTTATGTGATTTGTTTTAATTTGTGTTATTTAATTTATTTGTAGAGTGGAGTCTGCTCTTGGAGATTGAAAAACATGCTTCAAACTAGTTTTGGTGATTTGTGTAAAAGTTGGGATGCTGTGAATATGATGTTGAAGAACCAAATATGTATCATTCAATCTTCTTTTCAGAAAACCATCAAGGACGTTGAGCACGGGTATAATTCACAATTTTTTCAAAATCTACATCACTGTGCAGTAGACTGAGGAATGATCAGAGGATATGACACAGTCATGTACCATGCATAATAGTCTGTAGTGACCTCTCCAGGAAAACTCGCAACATGATATAGCCTTCGAAACGCCGATACAGATGACTGCATAGTAGTCTGCCACACCCAATCTATACTGTTCGGCCTGGGAGGAACATCACGCGGAATGCACTAAATACGACCAAATTGTCGAAGACATCGCTCCGACAAATATGGGACTAAGACTCCACCACATCGAAGATAACCAGATAACATCGAAATTTCTTCAAACGGATTATTAACTGGACCATCGTCATATGGTGTAAACACTACATCATCGAGCATCAAAGCATCAAGTCTCTGCCGATAGGTCACTAATCCACCTTCAACAGCATGTTTTGCAGTCCACCTATATGCTCTTGGAAGATGTGCAGGAACCGCACCTCTATCGCCTCACTTACAGATCCTAGGGAAGTGTTCGTAAATCCAGCATTGCAACATAAGTAACATAATACAACTTAATTTAAATACATAAGTAAAATAATATAACTTAATAAATAAAATAATTAAATACATAGATATACCTGTAAAAGGGTCATGTAACCTCCCAACTGCCGACTGTCGTGGACAGCCCCATCTCCCATGTTGTCATAAAGGAAAACCGATGCCGCGACAGCCCACGAATAGTCTTGATGACGATCTAAATCAATAAATAAACTGATGTATTTCGCCTCCACACACGTATGTGTTTTATCGGCGAAAATAGTGCTGCCAACAAAATGCAATAGATACGTTCTAGCCGCACATTGAAACTGGTTAGTTTGAATGAGATGACTATATAAATCACGCAACCATTGCAATCTATATTGGGCACATTTATTAAAATTAATCTCAACTAGAGATTCCTCCCATGTTGCACCTAAGTACTCATGTGCAGCTCTTGCAGCATTATTAGTGTTCATATTCACAGGTGCATTAAAAAATTTACCATGGGGTGAGATGTGAAGGAGAGACGCGACATCGTCTAAAGTAATAGTCATCTCTCCAAATGGCAAATGAAATGAGCTGGTCTCCCTATGCCATCTTTCAACAAATGCGGAGATCAGACCAGCATCAACCATAGTGAGGTAGGCCGAAGACAAATGTAGCAACCCAGATTCCCGAATTCAATGCTCTACAGGATATGGCATAAGAACTTCGGAAAACTTCTTCAACTTCAATCCATGAGTAATAACTTTTAACGATCCACGATCCTGCGAGTAATTACAAAGTAATTAATTAATTAATTAAATATATTTATATAAATAATTAAATAAATAAATTTAAATAAACAATTAATTAAATCAACTTAAATAAATAATTGAATAAATAAATTTATTTAAACAACAAATTAAATAAACTTAATTAAATAACCTTACATTAATAAATGAATAAATAAATTTAAATAAACAATTAATTAAATAAATAAATAATTCAATAAAAATACTTAAATAAATAATTCAATAAATATATTTAAATAAACAATTAATTAAATCAACTTAAACAAATAATTGAATAAGTAAATTTAAATAAACAATAAATTAAATAAACTTAATTAAATAACCTTAAATTAATAATTGAATAAATAAATTTAAATAAACAATAAAATAAATTAAATAAACTTAATTAAATAACCTTAAATTAATAATTGAATAAATAAGTTTAAATAACCAATTAATTAAATCAACTTAAACAAATAATTGAATAAATAAATTTAAATAAACAATAAATTAAATAACCTTAAATTAATAATTGAATAAATAAATTTAAATAAACAATTAATTAAATAAATAATTCAATAAATAAACTTAAATAAATAATTGAATAAATACATTTAAATAAATAATTAATTACATAAATTTAAATAAATAATTAAATAAATACATTTAAATAAACAATTAACTACATAAACTTAATTTATATAAATTGATTAAATAAATTTAACTAAACAATTAACTAAATAAACTTAATTTAATAATTAAATATATAAATTTAAATAAACAATTAATTAAATATATTTAAATAAATAATTGAATAAATATATTTCAATAAACACTTGAATTAAATAGACTTAAATTAAATAAATTAAAATATACCTCTCCTTCCCATAGTCTCCGAGCCACGTGGTGCTCGTGTCAACACATGTCTCACACCCTCCGGAGAATCCAGCATCATCAGCTTGTTCCATCTGAGACTCAGGGACATCCTCCTCCAATTGAGGCTCAAGGACATCCTCCTCCATCTGAGGCTTAGGGACATCCTCCTCCATCTGAGATTCAGGGACATCCTCCTCCATACGTGCATGTGCAGTAGACTCGACGACATCATCATGGATGTCTTGTCTTCGACGACGCTGCCTAATTGGACGATTTGCTTCGTTTCGTCGTCTCTTTGATGTTGTTGGTGGAATTCTCTCTACACCATCACATATATCACCACCTATAATGTTGCGAATAATTTGGCCAAACATACCTCTCATCCTAGGCACTACAACATATCAATATATAAATATTAAAAAAAATTATAAACAATAAAAAAATAATATAATAAAAGAAAAGAAAACACAAATAGATTTCGAAACTTTGTTGCATTTCATAACTTTCGAAATGCATTTCGAATCTTTCACCTAAATTTTGAAACTTTTCCTTCGAATCTTTCCCTTCGAGTCTTTCCCTCAATTTCGAAAGTTTCATTGCCTTCAACCTCTTACCATTTCGAAACTTTCTACATCAAAGAAACTTTCGAAAGTTTCTTGTTTCAAAGCTTTCAAAACATTCGAGGAAGGCATTTCGAACATTTCACATTGAGGCAAAGTTTCGAATGATCTGGTTTTGAATCTTTCAAAACTTTTGAGGATTGCAATTCGAATATTTCATACACATGCAAAGTTTTGAATTTTACTTACTTTTGAGATTCGAAACTTTCAAATTTTCGAGGGATGGGTTGGATCAAATTCGAATATTTGAAACTTTCAAATGAGTTGGGTGAAAAATAAAAGTAATTTTTTTTTTTGGGTTTTTATAGATGAGATGGAGGGTAAAATAGTCTTTTATTCATGACTGGGGGGTTGGCAGGTAAAATTGGGGGGTGCTTGGTACAAAACTCTCTCTCTCTCTCTCTCTATATATATATATATATATATACGGTCGGGTTCGGTTAGTACCGATCCAATTTTCACAATCCGAACTCGCCCACACCAAACCATTCTAATCCGTTTTCCACACCCACCAATCCGATTCATCCGACTTAACCCGTCCGAATGAGTTCTTTGAGTCTTAGATCGGTCGATTTTGGGCGGGCCTGTGATTCTTGTCCATCCCTAATAACAATATAGATTATTTAAAATAAAAATAACTTGTATAAAGTTTGTAAAATGGTAAAAATATGTATACTGCCAGTCGACTAACTGAAAATTAACATAAAGACCTAATTAAAATAAAAAAAGAATGTATAATCTTTCAAGGACTTGATTACAAATTGATCACATAGTTCCTCAACGTGCATAGTAATTAAAACTTTTATTTTATTGAAGCAATCTTAAAAATTGAAGCTTGAAAATTAAAACCCCTTCACTCTGTATTTCTCATCACATACCATTCCCAAATACCAATCAATCACTAAAACAAAATGGCAAACATTTTGAAGAGCAGCAGTATTGTTATCCTCTCATCTTTCTCTTCACGCACCACTACACTCTCACGAACAACAACAACCTATTACTCATTTCTTCGCAAGTTCCCTTTTTTCTCACTCTCATCTTCCTCACACGCCAAAACCCTATCTGGGTTCCCTTCATTTTGCACTCTTTCTTCTGATACAGTGAAGGAAGCCATCGTGAGTGAAAGCAATGTCAATGGTGAAAATGACAAGAGTCTTATTAAGGATGCTGCTGGGTTGCTTGATATAAGGGTTGGTCGTATTGTGAGGGCATGGAAACATGATGAAGCTGAATCTCTTTATGTTGAAGAAGTTGATATTGGTGAGCCTGAGCCTAGAATTATATGTAGTGGCCTTGTCAATTACATTCCTCTTGAACAACTTCAGGTTTAACTCTTTCGTTTTCCTCTTTTTTTTTTCTTCTGTAAAAAAAAATTGAAGTATTACTTAACTCCCAATATTTTTTGGATTATTTAATTTAATTATGTAATATTAAGTCTGGATCAAAGTGGTGTGATATGACTTGTAAGTAGTTTGAGTCTTTTAGGCTATGTTTGGGAGTTTAGGAAGGGAGGGGACGAGAGGGCTTTAGAGAGTTTGTTTTTCTTCGTAATACAAAATCCCCATTATTTTGGTAAACTAAAAATATGCGTTGGAGTGGATTTTGGAGGGTTTAAATAAATTTTTTAAATTATCTCAACTTTGTTATAATACTCTTAAAATTAAAAATTTATAAATCATAAACATTCTCTACAAATTCGCACTTTCAAATTAGGTGAAAAATTTCTCTCTATTTTACTCCCTCCAAACTCTCAAACATAGCCTTAGTGTCTCTTTGGGAGGGGAGAGGAGGGCTTGTTTTTCTTTTCAAAATTAAGCAAGTTATAAAATGTTTCTATGAATGATTGAAGTTGATTGAAATGTTATATGATCATGAATCATGTTATTTATTTTATTTTATTTAAATCTCAAATATATATAATAAAATATAGATTGAGCCCTTTGAAACTCTCCCCTCCAAAATCCCCTCCCAAACAGACCCTTAACTATTTGGCCATTGGTTTGATCTTTGACTCGTGCGCAAGGAGACAACCCTTAATTATATTTCAGATTCTCAAAGGGATTATTAGTCTCCAAAATTGCATTTGAGGGATACTCTGGAAAAATAAACAAAATATTTATTCTGATGATAGAGTAATTCTTCATTTTGTATAATGTTTCAATTTGGAGTTGTTGTGTACTATAGAGGAGTGGCAACAAACAAGAACACTCTCTCCAACACTCCCTCTATTATCAATTGAAATTGATGTGAGATCCACATAAATTAATGGGACACACTTGAATTTTGGCCAATAATTGAGATAGTGTTGGAAATAGTGTTGTTAGCACATCTCGCGACCATATTGTTCAATACACGCAATGATATGTATGTATGTATTGTATATTTATATGTATGTATGTCTGGACATGTATGCGTCTTTGTGTTTGGTTTTTATGAAATGGTCTACAGAGGCTTTGCAGTTCATAGTAGTGGTGTAGAACTTTCTGATAAATCTTAATTAATGGTTTATACTAATGTATTATGTTTTGGCTACTTGGTGTTCTATACATTCAGTTCTTCATAGTTAAAGAGGGGGATGATTTGTAAAGAGTGTAAAAAGAGAGTGACAGTTTTGACTTTTCATCTTGGAACCCTGTCTTGTTACATAGTAGTTATGTATGTATGTATGCCTGGACATGTATGCGTGCTTGTGTTTGGTTTTTATGAAATGGTCTACATAGAGGCTTTGCAGTTCATAGTAGTGGTGTAGAACTTTTTGATAAATCTTGATTAATGGTTTATACTAATGTAATATGTTTTGGCTATTTGGTGTTCTATACATTCAGTTCTTCATAGTTAAAGAGGGGGATGATTTGTAAAGAGTGTAAAAAGAGAGTGGTAGTTTTGACTTTTCATCTTGGAACCTTGTGTTGTTACATAGTATTTGGTACATCATTGGGATTTCATGAAACTCTAGTATAGTTGCTGTATCGTATCCTATCGATTTGGGTAGAATAATGGTTCAAAGTGAAATTGATTGAGGCGTGTGAGGGAGATACCATATTTTAGACTCTTTGTAGTGGTGTGTCACTGTCACCAACATTACAATGATTTGTGAGTTTGGGATTTGCTATTTTTGTGGTGGTAAAATTGTTTTGAGTTTACTCATAGAATTGTTAAAGTTTATGACACTTGGTATCAAAAATGAGTTAAGTTGATTATTAGTATAAAATTGTTTTGTATAAATTCGGGTAGACTTGTTTAGCCTTGAATAGAATTGAGAGTTTGGTGCTGACAGTGGTTAAGTAATTTTTTAAAAACCCTAAACACAACAACTGAGTAACAAGAGCGTGAACACATATGCAAAGGAGGTAAACTATGTTGTAGTGAGTCTTGATGCATAGCTCCAACACAAATGAAGTCATGAACCCGAAAACATGAAATATCATCATTCAACTTTGTAATGAACCCAACAGGACAACAAGGTGACTGAACCCAACTCTGATTTATTGAATCTAGCTCTATTGAGCTGAATCTAGCTCTCCAACAAGGGGTCGGGTTTAGTGGTCTAGCCTCATGAGTTTACATAGACTCATGACTTTGACAACCTTGACATTAACTATACAAAGCACTGCAAAATAAATTTCAAAGAAATCTAAAATTAAAACATATGGTGGCTGATTCTATATGCTTCGTTCTAAATATTAGCTGAAAGTTTTTGCCTATCACTCAGAGAGCCTTATTTCTTGTCATGTGTGAGAGGCAAGTAAGCTGGGACACTTCAAAATAGTTGTTGCACCAGTGTTCAATTTAATACTCCTCAAGCACCATCATCATTGCAAGTCTGCATCCTTCAATACTCTTTTTATAAAATATTTCATACTAATATCAGTGGAGAATTTGATTTTGTTTTAAGTGAAGATCTGTGGTATTAATTTCATATGTTGTGTCTTATGAATTATGATCTAGAATTTATCGTATTCATGTGTCCATGCTATGTTGTATTTTTGTATTGTATTTTATCTGTACCAGTGCATCCTGAACCATATGGTTTCTATAGACATATTTGTGTGATTGAAAAAGACAATTATAAATGAATTGCTCATCTGGAAACTGGAAAATAATTTAATCTAGGTCTATAGGTTAATTGCTCAACGTATGTCATTCAATGCTTATTAAAATGTGAGTTCTGTGAGGAAGACACTTTGTGTTTTGCAATTAATGTATTTGTTGAGTTTTTTATATTGGAACCATATTTGTATTTTTTCTGTACACTATAACAAATAGTAAGAAACAAATGCAGGGCAAAAAAGTTATTGTTCTTTCAAATCTGAAGCCAAGGAATATGCGCGGTGTCAAGTCTAGTGGAATGTTGATGGCTGCTTCTGATTCAAAGCATGAGAATGTTGAACTTCTGTTCCCTCCTGAAGAAGCAAATCCTGGTGAAAGAATATGGTTTGGGTCTGAAGATGAAAAGGACAATCAACCTGCTGCTGCTACTTCAAATCAGGCAATAATACATACAGAAAAACTTGAATATATACATATGTATATAGGATGGGGATCAACTTCTACCGTAGTAACTCTTGACACAGTTACTCCGCTTAATAACTACATATTAAAATTTAATTATCCGACTGTCAAATTGAAAATTCTTGTTGAGTTGATCAACTTTACAAATTTTAATAAAATTTCAAAACTATTTGAAACTTCACGAAAAGTTGCTCAATTTAATAAGCAAATATTGGCTATAAGATTGCGTAGCCATGAATGCCCAATTTATCTAAAGTTTAATGTGCAAGGTAATTATTATAATATAACAATATTCGACGGTTAGATTGGTGAAGTTCAATATCTATATTAAGTTATTAAGCGGATTAACTATGCCAAAAGTTGCTCTTGTCATAAGTTTATCCCCATTCTATAAATAAATGTGTGTTTTTGTTTATTTTGCATAGTTATATACAGAAGTTCTAGAATTTAGTGAACACAACAGTAGGGTAAAGATGATTGTTTTTCTCATTTCCCACATATGTGTAAGTTGGCAGAAAGACTGTTGAGAATTGTATAACAAGTGCACAGTGCAACAACTGTGGGGATTGTTAGATCTAGAGAGACATTTTATCTCTCTAGATGTAACATTCCTCATAGTTGCTGCATTTTGTAGCTGTTGAGGAATCGGTTTTACATGAGGAAGTAATTTTGAACTTTTGCATGGTTTATTCTTGTCTATTGCCATAACATGCTAATTCATTAGTTATGTCCAACATGTGTTTTCCAGTTGTAACTTAATATTTTTGTGTAACAATATGCAGATACAAAAGAAAAAGATATGGGAATTGGTGCAGCCTCATCTTAAGACAGATGTTTCTTGTACTGCAATGCTAGGTGAGCTTGTGATGCGTACATCTGGAGGTTCAGTGGCATGCCAGTCTTTGCAGAATGCAAATATTTCTTGATCAACACTCAATTTCTCAATTTTACATATCCGAATAGGCACTACCTTTACTTCATAATGTAATTTTTGGCTCATGTGTGAACATTTGTTCTATATGTACTTTTTTGTAATGATTTTTAAATTATTCTTTAGCAGTGTTACTTTAAAATAAAGATTTCAACATAGCATAAATATCTTGCCCTAACTGTGATACTGTACAAAAATTGTGCATACCTCCAATCATATATTCTCATTAGATAATTGATGAAATATGATTGAATATTTGTAGTATAAAACTTATTTTACGCTATCAATATATTGATATTTTACTGAAACATTAGTAACGGTAAATATTAGCGATTAGTGTAGTATTGATATTAGGAGTACTTTTAAGATTAATTCTGATGGGTCTCAATCAAAAAAGAAATAGAGATGATATCCTGCTTGATAATCTTAATCTTAATGTAGCTTAGTTGGGAATCATGTACAAACCCTTCTTCTCCCAAGACCTAAAGATGTAGAATTTAAGCAGCAACCTCCCAATTTGAATCTATCTACAATCATAGCTCATAAAAAATAAAAAGGTTATAAATGACACACTCAACTGTCAAACGGTTCACTAATAAGAAGTTTTTCCTTCAAAAGGTTGCCTTGTGACCAATATGTTAAGAGAGGCTAATAGATGTGTAAACTAGCAAATCTTAGCCATATCTATGGATTTATTTGTAAGATTGTTGATGTTATTAACCCTTGAGAAGTTCCCTTCTCCATATTATTAGCATGTTGACATTTAACAACACAATTTTTTCCAATATAAGAACATACAACATTAATATTAGAACTGAAATTAAAATATGTATATACACCAAATATATATAGTTAAATCATATATACAACAAAGTACAATAGAAAATCAAATAGATGAGTACGTTAATGTTGCTTTTATGCTAGTATGTTTAAAGAAGCAAACCTTGTACATAACAAAACCAGAGTGCATGGGTCAAGCTCATTTATTTTTACATATCTATAAATACATATATACTAACGTCTATGATGAATATTTCTCCTTTGGCCATGATTTATTCCTTGTCTGTGTGTGAGCCTTGATAATTTGTCGACAACATGATCCACAAAATCAAAATAGATATCACCCCAAGAACTCTTTATTGTTAAAATGAAATAAGGAACCAGTATACCTGCTGCAAATCCCAAACCAAGACTCAAGTAAAACCAGTTATCAAACAATTCATCATCATTTGTATCATTATTGCTATCTCTTTTGTTAGAGTCATGACTAGAATCATCATCACCTGAACACCTCACAGGAAGTGGAGGACCACAGAGACCAGGATTCCCAGTAAAGTCTTTTGCGTCAAAGGTTGTCATTTGACCAGTGTAAGGAATAGCACCAAAGAGGTTGTTGTCGGACAAATCTAGGTAGCTCAAAAATGACAAGAAAGACAAGCTTGAAGGAATAGTTCCTGAAAGACGATTGCTTGAGAGATCAAGAGATGATAGTTGATGCATATTTGACATGGTTTTAGGAATTTGGCCAGATATATGGTTTCTAGACAAGTTGAGAACTAGCAAACCAGTTAGTTTTCCTATTTCGTTGGGAATAATTCCAGTGAAGTTATTATCAGAAAGGTCAATGCTAGTAACTAGGGAAAGAGTCTTGGTATACTTTATAATTGTGTCTTTTATATACACATTCAGACTTTCTTCATAATAATGACCTACATAATCTCCATACAGTAAGTATTTATTTTTCTTCTGCTCTTGGACTATTGCTTTCAGATCACCAAAACTAACTGGAATGCTGCCAGTCAAGTTATTTCTAGCTATGTCAAGGACTTGCAATGAACCTAGTTTTGAAAGCTCAGGTGGTAATTCACCAAAAAATGAATTAGACCTCAAAATAAGAATTCTAAGGAATGGAAAACCTTCCCCAAACCAAGTTGGAATAACTCCAGACAATATATTGTAGCCAAGATCCAGGGTTTCCAAACTGGACAAATTTCTTAAAGATGATGGCAAATCCCCTGAAAAACGATTGTCGTTAAGGTGAAGTGATCTGAGTAGTGGTAACTGACCCAAAGAACCTGGAATTGTCCCAAACAGACTATTATTCCCAAGGTCTAGTACATCTAGAAGAATGGAATTTGCAAGGCTTGGAGGGATCCTTCCAGTTAAGTTGTTGTTTGAAAGATTAATGACAGTTACTAGGGACATTTCTACTAAAGACAATGGTATTTCTCCTTGGAGTTGATTATGCGAAAGAGATAAAAATCCCACATAATGCATGTGTTGACTTATGTTCCATGGGATTACACCAGAAAAGCGATTGTGTGAGAGATCTAACAACTCAAATCCAGGTGTTATAGTAGGAATTGGTCCCTCAAGAAGATTAAAGCTTAGATCGACGGCAATAGAAGAAGCCAATTCCATAGGCATTGGATTTGGAAGCGAACCCTGCAACTCATTGTGAGACATGTTTAAAAAAACCAACTGGGGTGTAATATCCCAAAACCAGTTTGGTATAAAACCAACAATGCTAGCATTTGAGAAGTCTAAATATTTAACCTGTTTTTGCGATTTCGTCCAAGGTGGGAATGAAGGCCCTAAAGCACATGAACCCATATCAAGGAAAAATATTTGGAATGGTGGCATCCAATTGGTACTGACATTTAAAGTTAATGAATTTGCAGACATGATTAAAAATTTCAACTCACTTAGCTTTGAAAAATGGTCTTCAGTTATCATGCCTGTCAATTGATTGGAAGAAACATCTAAGCGTAACAACTTAGTAAGTTGTCCTAAACTCTCTGGGAGAGTACCATTTAATTTATTCCCTTCAAGTTCCAACGTCATAAGATTTTGCAATGACCCTAAAGAAATAGGAATGGGACCTCCAAGCAAATTATGTGCAAGACTTACACCAGCTAGACTTTTTAGCTGAACTAACCAATATGGGATTTTACCATGCAGCTGGTTGTTATTCATGATAAAATACTTAAGGTTAGGAAAAGGTTTTCTGAAAGGACAATTATCTGTTCCTTGAAGAAATTCAGGTAGAGTTCCTGTAATGTTGTTTTCAGATAAATCAAGCATATTCAAGTTGCAGAGTTGACCAATGGAACTAGGAATAACACCTTGAACATCATTAAAAGAAAGATCAAGGTAAGTGAGAGAAGTCAAGTTTCCAAAGGATGAAGGAAGACTCCCATGTAATTTAGTACTTCCCAAATTAAGCACTTGTATCATTTCCCATCCTCGCATGAAGAGTTGAGAACAATTTGCTGTGAGATTGTAATTGTACTCTAAATTCAAATACCTTAACTTTGACAGGTCTCTTAAACCAAGTGGTATTTTTCCATAAAGATTATTGTTGCTTATGTCAATATAATGTACGGTGTTAATATTAACAAGCCAATCAGGTATCTTTGAAACAAAGCTATTATCACTAAGATCTAGAACAACAAGTGAAGTAAAATTGTGAAATGAGGGAGATGGAATATGACCAAACAACTCACAAGAAGATAGATGCAATTCCATTAAAAAAGGAAGTTGATTTAATGCACTAACCCAGTCTGTTCTCGATATCGATGAAAGGTCAACTCCATTCATGGCAAGATGTTTCAAAGAGACAAGGCCAACCACCCATTGTAGATTTTCAACTTCCAAGCTAAAAGCCTTGAGATCAAGAAACTGCAAGTGAGAAAGGTTTCCCAAATGAGGTGGAATTACACCAGCAAAACCAGCATTTGACAGGTTCAAATATTGCAAATTCACCAATGATCCAAAGAACTTAGGAATTGGTATCCCCATGAATGTGTTGAAGCTTAAGTCTAAATGGCTTAACGACTTGAGCTTCATCAAAGATGGTCTTAGTTCACCACTAAGGTTCCACATTCCATACTTTGTAGGAGAAGAACCAAAGGGCACTGGATGTGGGTTATGGAGATCAATTGCAACAACAGAACCTGTTATGTTATCACATGAAATTCCATGCCATTGACAACAATTTGTGTTTCTCCATGAAGAGAGGTGGTTTTGAGGATCCTCAAGCCCATTTTTGAAGTCTATAAGAGCTTCTTGATCAGAAGCTAAACATTCAATAGCTAGAGCATTGTTGTTAGCATAATTTGACAGTAACAACAAGCCACAAACTGGTAATATTAACAATCTAATTAGAAACATTTTTCAATTGAAGTTGCTCTAATCTTAATGGTGAAATCCCAGGTAGTGTCTTGTGCCTAGTTTAAAAGTTTGTACTATTAAGCATTTGACCATTTGTGTTTGTTCCCTCATAACATAGGACACTTGATTTTTGTTTTTCAATGGAAGGGGTCACAATCAAATTGAAAGTTCATAGATACTACAAACCGGGCATATTAAATATAAAATGACTTTTATATGAACAAAATATTAGACCAAAAGAATTGAATGTGCGAAACATTGTCTCTACTATTTGAATGTATCTGGAAGAAAAAAAGTATCTAAATGTATTGAAATTATAAATATATTTTTAATATCTCTTTTGGTAGTAATTTTATGGACTAAATTGATTAATGAAAATCACATTTGATAATTAATCTGATTAACGGAAGACATATTCGAGAAATAAAATGACTAACAAAATATATATTTATGTATGTTTTTATAATTTTGATACATTCAAAAATTAGTTTACGTTTGACACGCTAAAGAATTAAAATTATGGTGTACTTATTAAATTAAATTATGTTTTTGTTTTTCTTCTATAAAAGATATAGGTCAACAAAACATATAATTATTTTATATATAGAAGAGGTGTCATGAATCCATCATTATTTAAAAGAAATCTAATAAGATTTCAAACTGATTTCATATTTTATAATGCAAGTCATTTTCCTGAAACCTTATTCGTTTGGAAGCATGCATTCTGCCGGAAAACTGAGATTGATAGGAACTACTAATTATGCATCCATACCCTTCCAAAGAAAACAATAATCTATATATTTAAATTGCTTGGGTATTAACATTATCTGAGTTTAGTGGTTTGTTCTTAAATTTAAAACATTAATTTAAAATATTTAAATATATGTTTAGTATATACAAATATATCATTGTTTATTTTTAGATAATTTTTTTTTCTTTTCTGTTCTTGCAAATTTATCAAATTTTACTTTTTGGTGATTGTTTTTAGTCTTAGCAAAATTTGTTTTCTATAAGAATTTGTCTTTTGTAATAAAGAATATTTGATTTTAATTTCTTAGTGATATAAAGGATAAAAATAAATATTACACATTACAGAGTCAATGGCCAATTCTAAATAAATTTTACTTTAGACTTAAACAAAAAGGACCGAAAACAAAATGTAGTGTATTTGCAAGGATGGAAAGGGAACTTATGGTTCGCCCATGCATCTTGAAGGCTCATCAACATCTCTATGAGATCACACCCTGGCCAGTGACAGAGAGCCTTTTTTATGATGTTGATAAGGCTGAAGTGATGGACTGCCACCTGAACTTCCCTTTATATTGGACGAGCCATGGCTCACTTTGCCAAGAAAAAAGAGTGAGGTGACCTTCAAAGGAAAAGGTATGACGTGAATCATATGTGAAGTCCTTTGAGAAGGAAATAGTCGTAGTTGAGGGTCAACAATCAAAGGAAAAGTCGAGGGGGTTGATACCAAGCTTTTGATGAAGTGTCCAAACCAAGCCCAGATTACCGAGTTTCTTAGTGAAGTGTGACGTCTTGCATGATAGATATTGACATGCATGTTTCCTCTTATGTTGTATTTTTGCTAATTGAATCTTAGATGTTGCGCTGAAAGCATGGATTTTCTTAAGTTTTATCAGCAGGAGATGGACATGGAGCAAACGATGCTTCTCAAAAGAGTTTCTCACTCTTGGTCACTAGTGGAATTTTTTTTTAAGTCGGTTTTATGTCCTAGTTAATAGCAAACCACTTAACAAACATGTTTTTTAAGCCGTTTCATGAACCGACATAACAGAGCTTTGTCTTGTTAAGTCAGTTCAGTTTAACTGATTTAAATATCATAAATTCAGTTCAATAAATTATTTTTTTTAAGTCGGTTTTTTTGATCAATTGATTTAATAGATAGAGTTAAAATAATTATTTAAAAAAAGTCTTATTTTATTTGTATGCTCCTACTCCATACATGTTTACACCAAATTCCAACAATCATATATTGGAAAGAAAGACATACAATCATCTCTCAAAGACTTACATAGATCCGAGGATGATCATTCATGAACATCCTTAAAATCAAGTACATCAGAGGATGAATACAATCTCAAGATGAGGATAGACGCAGAGGATATCCTCCTAACAAATTTGACGCATACAAAAAAGTAAAAAAGTACAAAAAAGAAACAATCACATACTCTTATGTGGAAGACAAGAATTTTTATCATCAAACTTAACATAACTTGAGGATGGACTTTCAAAAAAATCATCCTCTCGTATATAAAAATGAGATCTTATTTGAACAATGCAAAAACAATATGTCAATATTGTTCAAATTTGTACAAAAAAACCTTTATAGTAAGACAAATAGTACTAAAGCAAAAGGATAAACAATTCATGAGAAGAGGATCCACGTCAGAGGATGAACAATGAAAGGATGAACTTCTGGTTCCATTAATCCTCATACATAGGAAATATCCAAAAGTATCATAGTATAGAAAAAAGTGTTGTACTTGACAAGAAAATCAAGTCACTACAGGTCTTAGAAAAAGAAAAAGTCAAAAGTACAAGTCATGTCCCAAATTATGGAAAGATCAAACCTCATATCCGAGGACAAATTGCAAACTCATCCTCCTAAGCTCATGTATTACAAGGACAATTGAATGACACTTTTGTAAATTAGATTAATAACTATGGACATTTAATCAAGTCTCTAACGATCACTTAATACTTTTCCTCATGGATGAGATTATAACCTCTAAGTTAGAAGATAAACAATCATGAAGAGAGGATGAATCCCAGTTAGAGAAAAAACAATGTAGAAGACATGATGAACTTGTGTTATCTATTCATCCTTACACATGGCAAAAAGAGTAAAAGTACCAAAGTACAAAAAGTGTTGTCTTTGACTTATGAGATACGACACTATAGGTGTTGGGAAAAGAAAAAGCCAAAAAGAACAAGTCACATCAATATTAATGAAAGCCTTATCCTCATACAAACAAATCTGAGGATGGGCCATCGCAGTCATCCTCTCAGCATACGTAATAGGAGGATAAAAGCTAAATGACAGTTTTGCAAATAAAGACATGTCCAAGGAAACTTAGCAAAGTATCCAACAGCTATATTTTGTTAACCCTCATGTTTGAAGCTCCAAATGCAATTATAAATAGAGAAGTATTAATCTACAAACATCAAGAGAATCATCTACAAGAAAACATCCAAGTTATTCAAGCTATCATCATTCTCTTTATTCTACACACTCTTCCAAACTTAAACATATATGAGGATCATTTTAATTGAGTGTGTTATATACAACTTCACATCATTATCTTATCTTAGAAAGTTGTAATTTGATCCAAACAAATCAAACACATTACTACTTGTATATCCTCAAGGTGATATAAACTTGAGTTATTTTGTAAGTCTATCGAGGCTAGTAAAATTACTATTTTGTAAGCCTGGTGAGGATAAGAAAATACATAGTTGAAAAGGTGTAGATCAGAGGACGAGTTTCTAAACACTAAGAAAAATCTCACAAAGCTGTGAGGACTGGAGTAGTCTATATTAGGTGAACTAGTATAAATTATGTGTGTGAATCTTCTTAAACTCTACTCTCTTTATATTTGTTTTATTGACACCATTAGCACACTTATCATATTGTTACAAACTCTTATTATTCTTCTTTAGATCATACTCAATAAGAGAAGGATTATTTTTCAGCTAACCATCATCACTATAAAGATAACTTGAGACGACAATTTTAGAGTAGAAACTAAATTTTAAAAAGAGTCACAATTGAGCCCCCTTCTTGTGACAATCTCTTTTACTTCAAATTGTAACACCCCAATTTCCCATTATTTTATTTTAAATAGTATAATGATACGATATTATTTTTTATATGAGTGTTAATATGTGCTCTAACTTCTTTAGGTGCGAATGTGTGTTTGCTTTAGTAATCGATTTAAATTATTAATATTAATCATATTTAAATTACAAAAAAAAATAATTAAAATAAAATAAATAGATATATATATAAATATAAATAAAATAATACCAGGAGTTAGCTCTAATAATAATAATAATAATAATAACAATAATAATAATAATAATAATAATAATAATAATTGTTATAACAACTAAGCTATTATTATATAGTATATATATATATATATATGGCCATCCAATTCCCACGGGAGCCTCATTCTTTCACTAAAATAGGATTTATAATAATAATAAATGTTATAACAACCTAAGCTACTATGTAGTACATATATAGCCATCCAACCCAGCATACGGGAGCCGCTTTCTAAAAAATTAGGATTTGCAACTTATTCTAACTTCAGCAATTAGGATTGCAACTTCAGCCTTAAGCAAATTAGAAAATCCAATTTCAATTCAAATCTAAATTCCAATTCCTTCATCCTTCCAGCCGTAAACCAATTTCATCAAATTGGGATTTTGCAAATTGAATCCCAAATCACAATTCTAATTTCAATTTCAAGCTCCAATTGCAATTCCGATTTCCAATTTCAACTCCAATCACAATTCTAATTTCAAATCCCAATCTCAATTTCAATACCAAATCATATAAGGTATGTTTCACTAATTCCTTCAATTAGATTTAATAATGATACATTTTTTATTAGTACAATAGGATAAATAATTCATATATATATAGATGAAAGTTAAGAAATTGAAAACCACAAACCCAAAATAAATTGTATAGCCATGATTTGAGTTTACTTTGGAATTTTAGAAGCCTTGCCTTTGTTTCTGTCAATAAACGGATTATGCTATATAAGAATTGTTGTTATACAAATTCCAGAAAATAAGTTAGTAACTAAACCATTAGATGCAAATTAATTCTTTCACCTAAATGGGTTAATCTATTTGATTATGTTATAAAAATTAAGTATAGTCAATAATAAGTAATAATTAATTATTATTTGCGTCCATATATAAATATATTTATAAATCAAAACTATATAAATATATATATTATATAAACATAATATTAAGTTCTTTCTATCATACTTTGTTAAATAAAATTTGACTATAGTAATATGAGTGTTTAGAGATATTTACTATATTTTTGAATTATATTACAATGCATTAATGTATTATTAGATGAAGTATCAATGTATTACTAATAAATTAATTAATTAATCACCTATCGGAGTAAGTAACTAATTTGTAATTGGTTGTTGCGTTGATTTATTCTCACTCGTGGATGGTTAGAGACGGTGGTTGGCAAAGACGTGACACATTAAATCAGCGGATCGGCTTCATTGGGAAAAATCTTCAGCTAAGGTAAGGGGTGAGATGAGGTTCGATTTTATGAGTATAAAATAACGTGAGATGAACGGGAATATTGAAATTCCCAAATGTTAATTCGGGGCTTACTACGTACAGTTGAGCCCTATTGAGTAATAATAATTAATTAATAAAATGTGAATGGTAATAGTGAGGATTAAAATATAATTTAGCAACCAATAGAATTGCCGTGAAATTATTTATATCAATGATTATATGTTGTTTGATTTTATGAATATTATGTTGATTGTTACTATGTGAATGATATATACTGGAGTATTCTTGCTACTTGAATGAAATCGTGATATCACTTGAATATGCTACTGTTTGATTTTTTATTGGTGATTGTGTATCGTGAGTAGTGTAAATCAAATATTGTGATTTTATGGTGGTTGACTGATGAAGATATATAATGATGAATATTGTGAAGTCAAATTAAAACTTATTGAGTTGTGATGATCGAGTAAGTCTGAGATATGTGTTGTAGATTTTGGAGTTAGGATTATTTTGTCACCATATAGGGAGGGTTTGACAAACCTAGTGATTTGGGGAAGTACAACTGAATGAGCCTGATCGTGGAGGGCTACATTCGAACTATAAAGTAAGACTGATAGACCTTGGGGTACACCTAGTGGGGAATTCCTAAGTGGATTAGTGGGTTATTCCCTAAGGCCGGGAGCTACCGTGCAACACAAGAGTACCCCGACCGTTGCGTATATGTGTCTCGGGTTGAGTTGAGGGGATCTATGAGGACTTGGCCATTCATGAATTGTCCGTCCACCCTTGTAGTGGCATAGTATCAGGCCTCCTAACCAAGTACTTCAGAGTAGAATGGTACCAAATGATGAAGTATAGAGTATAGGACATGCATAGCATTTCATTCTTGTGATTATCTTATTGTGAATGAATTTGATAAACCGTTGATATTGTACACTTGACTGTTTTTGAGGTTGTGATAATTTGATTGCTTGCGTGTTATCCTCGTGTATTTTATACTGTTACATGATTTCGATACTCACCCCCTCGTTGTTTGTGTTTGGCGTTTGCGATGGACGCAGACGAGTTGTAAGTTGCAGGTGATGACTAGTACCATCGAAGAGGCGGAAGCCATCATGTCTTGGAGACCTTTATTATTATGCATGGTGTTGATGTTATTTTGAGTATTTTTATTTTGGGAATTCTAGCTCTGATAGTGACACCGGGTTGGGACTATATTTACACTGAATTTAAAACATAAGTATGTGTACTTCAAAAAGGATTCTATTGTTTGATATTATGATTTCGATGTCATTATGTTTGATGGAAATTTTGGATTTATGAGACATGTTGATGATTATGTGATATTCTTTATCTTAATAAAAAAAAAATTATTTGGGGTTTAGGGTGTCACACAAATGATGTTATTGACTCATGTTGGTGTTGAGGCAATGTTGATTGTCTGTACGTTTTGCTTTACCTTTATTACACTATTAACATGATTCGATCACTCACCTTTCGTATTTGAGTTTGGCGTTGTTGGGTGCATAGACGCCTTGTAGGCTACAAGTAATATTTAGTATCTAGAAGTAAAGAAAGTTTTATTTTGTTAATTTTAATATTTAATTATGTATGTATTTAAAAATGTCCACACTTTTATAGGTGACATCAAGTTGGGACAAACTATTTTATTTTATCAAATTTGACTATATTCTTACAGGCATTTATAATTTCACTTGTAAATTAATGTGACGTAAATTATATGAGTATTTATGTGAGTGATTTAACCTATCTTTTTGATATTCTTTAACTTTGTGATCAATTTTGGAAACCCCATATTTTCATAAGTGAGAATTAAGTGAATCAAGCAATAATATTAAAATATCCTATTTTAAGGTTTAAAATATCACATTAATGGAATAAGAGCAAGTTGGTCATATCAGATTGTGTATGTTATGTTTCTTGTGTGTACTTTGTTAAGTGTGTATGATAAACTAATACTCGCTCGAGTCTTAAATATAAAAGAAAGTTAGATCAAAGCAAAAATTAATGTATATGATCCAAAACTTTGACTTCACTTATATTTAGAAAGAGATGGAGTATACTTGAAAGTTTATTACATTGACTTTACCAAAGAAAATGACACAGGTTGTGCCAGTTCTTTTGTATTTCACTTGTTGACAATTTTTTTTCTCCATTTATGAAGCATTTTGCGTATTTTTTTATGTCATTATTTTCATTTATCATCGTTATCAATTTCTTAGCATCTAGCATGTAAGATTTTTCTCTTTTGAAATAATATAATTCTTTATATAGTTGTTACACTGTTTAATTCCTAATCCCACTCTTACTAGTGGGTTAGTGTTAAATTTAGTTATCTTATTTTCTTATGTAAATTAAAATTGCAAAGAGCTTGGTTTATTTTTTGGACCGGTGTGTTACGAAGATTGTCTCTGATGTTCGGCTCTAAATTTTGAGTCTAAAGAATGCCTCAAATAGTTAGTTCTGAGAATAGGGTCTGAAGACTGCATGTAAAGATTATTTAAAAACTGAATTTAAAGTATACCTCTGATGCCCTTGTGTGCCTCTGATGTGCACAAACTCAGTATACATTGAAGAGATTATATCAAGCTATCATTAACTCTGAAGATATTATAAAAGAGATGCATTCAGAGCTCATATTCCGTTAATCTAAAGTTGCAACACACTCAAAATGTTGCATCTGATATGCAGCCTCTGATGTTACACTAACTTTGATAATTCAACAATGTGATTTGCCTAAACCACTAATTCTAAGTCACGCAATTATGTCTCTGACTTTTATTATCCAAGAAACCTAGCATTTCACTCCAACAAGAAAGTCAATGACTCTTATCGAAAGTTAATGACTATGATTGAAAGAATTCATTCTGAAGAAAAGACTTAACCGAATCAGAATTTCTAAATATTCAAGAACAAACGTGAATTCATTCCCTTTCTAATCAATCAAGAGTCTAAAGAAAGATTCTTGTGAATGAATTTTTGAACACAATATGAAATTAGATACGAATTCAGAAATTATAATTGAAGGAAATCTTTGACCAAGGTGAAAAGAAGATATGGTCAAAATATTGTGCACAAGAAGATATGGTCAAAATATTATTCTCAAAAAAATATGGTTAAAATATTGTTCACAAGATGATATAATCAAAATATTGTTCACAAGAAGATATGGTCAAAATATTGTTCACAATAAGATATGCTCATAATTTGTTCACAAGAAGATACATTTAGAATTTGCTCACAAGAAGATATGCTCATAATTTATTTACAAGAAGATACAATCATAATTATTCACAAGAAGATACAGTCATAATTATTCACAAGAAGAAACAAAATTATTCACAATAAGATACACTCACAAAAAGATACATTTAGAATTTGTTCACAAGATATGATCCAGATTTTACAAGGCCAAAAGTGAAACCATAATCTATTCTATAAATAGATACTCAAGGTTGAAGAAGAAAGCATCAACTCAACTTGTAAGGTCAGATATTGTGTAATTCAAAGATTTGAATTAGTGGTTAAATTCTTCTAAGTGAAGGCATTAGATGTAACTATCAAGTTGGTGGTGAACCAAGATAAATCTACTTGTGTCACTTTACTTATGTACTCTTTACTTTATTGTTGTCACTCATTACTTAAGTTTGATCGCTAATGCTTCTATTTTAGTTAAAATCCCCAAACCCGTTTCTAAATAAATAATTAAATAAAAAATCCAATTTAAACAAACACAATTCAACCTCATTCTCGTATTTGCACTCTCACATTTATTTATATGTATTTTTTTTTTATGATTTTAAACTATTCTTTAGCAATTTTACTTGAAAATATTGGTTTCAACGTGGCATAAATATCTTTTAGTGGCGGTAAATGACTTTACATTTATTATCTATGGATTTCATGTATAAAAATTTGTGCAAACATCCAATCATATATTATCATGAGATATTTTAGAAAATTTAAAACATGACTGGATATCTTATAGACCAAAAATGTTAGTAATTTGTAGTAGTAGTATTGATAATAGGACTATTCATAAGACTAATTTCTTGTCTGCAATCATAGCTTATAAACTAATCACAAAGTAATGTTTACAAAATGATAAACACAAAGTAATGTTTACCGCCTATGTTGAATGTTTCTTCTTTTGCCATGATTTACTCCTTTTCTATGTGTGAGCCTCAATAATTTTTCAATAACATGATCCACAAAATCAAAATAGACATCTCCCTAAGAACTATTTATTATTAAAATTAAATAAGGAACCAAAATACCTGCTGCAAATCCCAAACCAAGACTCAAGTAAAACCCGTTATCAAACAATTCATCATCATTTGTATCATTATTACTGTGTCTCTTGTTAGAGCCATTAGAATCATCATCACTTGAACACCTCACAGGAAGTGGAGGACCACAAAGACCAGGATTCCTAGCAAAATATTTTGCATCAAAGGTTGTCATTTGACCTGTATAAGGAATGACACCAAAAAGGTTGTTGTCCGACAAATCTAGGGAACCTAAAAATGACAAGGAAGACAAGCTTGAGGGAATTGTGCCTGAAATTCGATTGCTCGAGAGATCAAGAGATGATAGTTGTTTCATATTTGACATGGTTCCAGGAATTTGGCCATTTATATGGTTTCTAGACAAGTTTAGAACCACCAAACCAAATAATTTTGTAATTTCATTGGGAATATTTCCACTGAAGTTATTATCTGAAAGGTCTATGCTAGTAACAAGGGAAAGAGTCTTGGTATACTTTAGAATTTGGCCTTTTATATACACATTCAAACTTTCTTCATAGTAGTGACTTGCATATTTTCCATAAAGTAAATATTTATTTTTCTTCTGCACTTTGGCTATTGCTTGCAGATCACCCAAGCTAGTTGGAATGCTTCCAGTCAAGTCATTTGTAGCAAGGTCAAGGACTTGCAATGAACCTAATTTTGAAAGTTCATGTGGCAATGCGCCAGAAAATGCATTAGACCTCAAAATAAGAATTTTAAGAAATGGAAAACCTTCCCCAAACCAAGATGGAATAGTATCAGACAATATATTGTAGCCAAGATCCATGGTTTCCAAAGAGGACAAATTTCTTAAAGGTGATACCAGATTCCCTGAAAAGTGATTGTCATTAAGGTGCAACGATCGGAGTAGTTGTAATTGACCTAAAGAATCTGGAATTGTTCCAAACAGATTATTATTCCCAAGGTCTAGTACATCCAAAAAAGAGCAATTTGCAAGACTTGGGGGGATCCTTCCAGTTAAGTAGTTATTTGAAAGATCAATGACAGTAACTAGGGACATTTCTCCTAAAGACAATGGTATTTCTCCATGGAGTTGATTATGTGAAAGGGATAAAAATCCCACATATTGCATGTCTTGACTTATGTTCCATGGAATTTTTCCAGAAAAGCGATTATGTGAGAGATCTAGCAACTCGAAATTAGGTCTTATAACAGGAATTGGTCCCTCAAGATGATTAAAGCTTAGATCAATGGCTTCAAAATACGAAAATGCAACATGCATTGGATTTGGAAGCCAACCTTGTAACTCATTATGAGACATATTCAAAATTACCAAGTGGGGTGAAATATCCCAAAACCAGTTTGGTATAAAACCAACAATGCTAGCATTTGAGAAATTTAAATTTCCAACCTTTTTTTGTGATTTTATCCAGGGTGGAAATGAAGGCCCCAAAGCACATGAACCCATATCAAGGAAATATACTTGAAATGGTGGTATCCAATTGACACTGACATTTAAAGTGAAGGAATTTGAAGACATGAGCAAAGTCCCCAACTTACTTAGCTTTGAAAAATGATCTTCAGTTATCATACCTGTCATCTGATTAGAAGAAACATCTAAGTATGACAACATAGAAAGTTGTCCCAAACTATCTGGAAGAGTACCGTTTAATTTATTCCCTTTAAGACCCAAGGTCTCAAGACTTTTTAATGACCCTAAGGAAAAAGGCATGGGACCTTCGAGCAGATTATTTGCAAGACTTAAATGGAGTAGATTTTCTAGTTGAACTAACCAATCTGGGATTTTACCATGTAATCGATTGTTGCTCATGTAAAAATTAGTCAGATTAGGAAGAGTTTGTCTAGAAGGACAGTTATTTATTCCTCGAAGAAATTGGGGTAGAGATCCTGTAATATTATTGGTAGATAAATCAAGAAAGTTCAAGTTGCAAAGTTGACCAACGGAACTAGGAATAACACCCTCAATAGCATTAAAAGAAAGATCAAGTGAGAGACGTCAAGTTTCCAAAGGATGAAGGAAGACTCCCGTGCAATTTATTACTCGCCAATTTAAGCACTAGTATCCTTTCCCATCCTCGCATGAAGAGTTGAGAACAACTTGCTGTGAGATTGTAATTGTACTCTAAATTCAAATACTTTAACTTTGACAGGTCTCTTAAACCAAGTGGTATTTTTCCATAAAGACCATTGTTGCTTATGTCAATATGTTGTAAGGTGCTAATGTTAACAAGCCAATCAGGTATCTTTGAAACAAAACTATTATAACCAAGATCTAGAACAACAAGTGAAGTAAAATTGAGAGATGGGGGAGGTGGAATATTACCAAACAGCTGGCAAGAGTAGAGATGTAATTCCATTATAAAGGGAAGTTTGTTTAATGCACTAACCCAGTCTGTTCCCGATACCAATGAAAGGTCAACTCCATCCATGGAAAGATGTTTCAAAGAGACCAGGCCAGCCATCCATTGTAGATTTTCAACATGCAAGCTAAGAGCCTTGAGATCAAGAAATTGCAACTGAGAAAGGTTTCCCAAATGAGGTGGAATCATGCCAGCAAAGCCAGCATTTGACAGGTTCAAATATTGCAAATTCACCGATGATCCAAAATACTTGGGAATTGGAATATCTCTGAATGTGTTGAAACTGAAGTCTAAATGACTTAGTGACTTAAGCTTCATCAAAGATGGTCTTAGCTCACCACTCAAGTTCCATGTTCCATATTTGCTAGAAGAAGAAACAAAGAGCACTGGATGTGGGTTATGGAGATCAATTGCAACAACGGCACCTGTGTTGTTATCACAATAAATCCCATGCCATTGACAGCAGTTGGTGTTTTTCCATGAAGAGAGACGGTTGTGAGGATCATCAAGCCCATTTTTGAAGTCTATAAGAGCATCATGATCAGAAGCTAAGCATTCAATAGCTAGAGCTTTGCTGTTAGCATAATTCGACAGTAACAACAAACCATAAACTGGTAATATTAGCAATCTAACTAGAAACATCTTTTCGGTGGAAGTTGCTCTCATCCTCTGGCTACAAACTGATAGTTTTTTTTTTCATTTTATAAATATACAAACCGATAGTTGTATACCAACTTTTCAACCTATGTACGTACTTGTGGGTGAGATCCTGTGTAGCCTTTCGTGCCTAGATTAATAATATGTACTATGAAGCATTTGATGATTTGTTACCTCCTTACACAGGAAAGTTGAATTTTTCCATGGAAGCGAGCACTATCAATACTGAACATTCATAAATATTACAAAAAAATATTAAACTAAGCAATTAAATTATGTGTTATTTTATTTCTCCTATAAAAAATACAGGTCAACAAAGAAATCTATAAAAGTTAGTTTAAGAAACCTATAAAAGATTTGGTCAAAAAATAAAAAGAAATCTAAAAAGATGTCAAACTGATTTCATATTTTATAATGCAGGTCATTTTCCTGCGAGATTGTCCGTTCTTACGCCTTCCAAAGGCTGTAATCAATTTTCTATCCGCTGGAAACCTCAAACAAAAAGGCTTGTTTTTAAGAATGTCTATACCCTTTCCCTCATCTCCATTTACTTGCTTGGGTTAGTAGGTATTATCTTTAAAGATAAAAAATCATGTTTAGCGTTCCCTCCTTATATTAAAAATGTTTAATGTGCTCAGTCACTGCAAATATAACCAGTAAAACGACCAATGGTAAACAATGACTAATTCCAATGAAAACATTTTGCATAGATTAAAACAAAAAAGTAGCCAGAAACCAAATATGGTAGATTTGCAAGGACAAAAAAGAATTATTTTGATGACTGAAAGCAAAAAAAGATCATATACTTGAAAAGATAAAATACAAATTTAAAATATTAAAAAGTAATTGTATTGAGACAGGTGTAAGAATGCACGCAACGAAAGGATTATATTTATGTTATAACGTATATATATTTCGTAAGAAATGGGATTATTGGTTGTTCTGTAGCACTATCTACTCTAATTTAATTCACCCCCATTAAATTAATAGGTAAAGTGGCGATGTCTTAGCAGATTGATTTTTATTTACAAAAATCCACCACAATGGACTTCTTAAACAAGACATGTGGTTCGCAAATTAACCTTCTACTTTAGATGAGTTGCTTAGAGGCACCGAATTATCCCTTTAGTCAGCAATACTTTTGTATTTGTCAGTATTTTTTTAATTCTGAAAAATCAGGCTTACCACTTGTATCAATACTGGTATTGTGTATTGGTAGCAGAACTTGAGTGCTCTAATATCTCCTGTGCTTCGCTGCATTTCATCACAAAACCAATCCAACCCTTCACAGCAAAACTATGGATCCTAAATAAAATAAGCACCAACTCAGGAATGATTATACATGCAGGAGACGTGGAAAGAGGGGGAAAAGGATGCTATACAATGAGGCCATTAAAAAATATACATGCAAAACCCACACCATAGCACTTTGAAATGCCTTCCGAACACACTTCAAAACCCTAAAATCTCAATACAACAGTACTGAAGATGAAAAATGAAAATATATTCGCAAGGAATCCCACTCCAGCAGAAATACAACCTGCACAATGCACCATATTTACAAGTCAACTTTTGCTCAGTTATAATTGGCGAGACATGTAGCTAGCAGCCTAGCACTAAAGTAATCTTCAGAGGGAAGAGTTTTGAGACATTTTATCAGACAAAATAAATTGTGCGCCTTAAAATTCCTACTTGAATAGACACTGCTAGAAATATACTCTCTCAGGTCTTGAATATGAGAGAAAGTTAGGTCAACAACTGTTGAGGTATTTGGACCACTTTATCTTATATTTGAGACTGAAGTAGTATTTAAAGGATGTGCATTTAATTAGTCAACAGTGAAATCGGCACGCACCAACATTTTTCAATGACTGTGAAATCGGTAATGCTGGTAATGACATCTCTGCAGAACTCCAAATAGAGACAAGTTAAGAAAATGCTAACAATAATATGCAATATTAACATCCTGCATGAAATGTAAACAATAATAAAGTGAAAGTAACTATGTCCAAACATATACCAGGTGCACAGAGTGATAGAGATGTAAATGAAGACGATGAGGGCCAGGGCGCAGCAATATTGTCACTTAAATCACATGTAAAGCTAAAGCCTGAGGAATTGTCAAATATCACATCTCCAGGCAAGCTTCGAAGAAGACAACCTACATACTCTACAAACAATATTAATTTAACTAACAATTCAATCATACCTTCACAAAAATAAAGCAAGTGTTTGCTGTTATTTAAAGGGGTGTTTGTTGTCCTACTCAATAAAATTATGCAGGAATAATACAAGATTGTATTAATCAATCCAAATGTGTCCCACATCCCAGGTTCAATTAACAAAAACTAAATACCTGATGTATTATTATTCTACTAAAAAGACTAAAATGATTCTTAAATGGTATGATCATATTTAACCATCACATGTTATATCATAAATTCCCAAGTCTCATGTGTGAACAGATTATCAAATAATAACTAACAGCAATTAACATAATGCAAGGAGTAGAAAAAATAACAAACCTTGCTGTCCAAATGCTGCTCCCGCACCATTAAGAGTCACAACAAAAGAAGAATTAGATTAGATATTGAAAAAACAGTCATAGGCAGAAACTACAAACATCAATCGAGCATAAGTATAAATACCTTGTATGCTGAAATCTTTCAAATCGACGTCACAAAGCTCGTAAACATTTGTCATCACCCCACCTCCACGTAACATAGATCCAAATTGTGTTGCACATATTATAGCTTGTTTATTGGTAATTAACATTTGTTTTTGTATCACTGCAATATATGCGTTCAATGAACTGCAGCAGGAAGGACTAGGGGCAGCCACATTCTGACATACAGCAATTACATCTGAAGGCTCCTTAAAAGTCAAAGGACAAACTGCACAAGCAAGGTTTACTTTATTACAAGAGTTAATAAAACAAAAAATAGTTACAATTGAATTTTCGAAAAACAAACTTTTTAAATATTTTTCATGAATACAACTTTTCAGGTAGATCCCTCTGATTGTTTGAATAACAAACTTCCAGAAACAGTAAAATTTATATGGAATTACCATACTGAAATTTTGTTATTTAAAAACGATTATAGGATATGCACTACTATACAATGTTCTAGCAATCTTAGTTCAACATAGTAAGGGGAAACCTAACTCTTTCTCATTGAAGTAATAAACTTGTTACATTAGAATTAAAAAGTATCTCAGAATATCTTGATATAAATTTATCGTAGTTAATCTCATTAGATGATATGATTAGTTTATTATCTTAGATTATCTCCTAAGATTAGTTTTCCATATTATACTATTTTCATGATTGTCATATTTATTAAGTATCCCTATAAATAAGGTTTCATGTTTAGTCTACTGTATCAAGTCACTATTAATGATATTACATGTTTCAAAGATCTTGGTACTTTCTCAAGTTCATTGTCTTCTTCTTCGTCTAAACCCCATAACTTGAACAGCTAATACCAGAAAGAATAATTAAATAATGTGAAATCTGAGGTAGGCCAACACCAGCAATATAAAATTACTTGAACGACGAATACATTATTCCAACATTCCAATCCCATTCTATTCATTAATGAGATGATTAGTCATGCCATTGACAAACCCCACAAACTCAAACTCAAATATACAACAGTAAGAATCAAATAATTAAACAATGTACCTTTGTTGACTTTGCATGCAGATAGTATTCGGAATGCTTTATTAGCAGTCTCAAGTGATAGTTTTTTGGAAATATATGAATAAACTACACCTTTGCAATCATTTAGATAGTCAGTGTGATTCATTTCCCCGGCCAGATTGTCGTTATTATTGATCATCATTTGTCGGCCAGAAACCTGAAGTGCTGCCTCCATAATTGCAGGCTGACAGACAGGTCTGCAACACTCTTTAAGTGGATCAACAGTTCTGCAGGCCTCGACTAATTTAGTTGTGTTAACTGTTTTCTCAAAAGTAGAATCATCCTTCACAGGGCATGAGCCGCCTGTTAAATTAGATGATTTTATGGAGCAAAGTGAGGAGATCGTACTATTTGCCCCTCGGCTGGCTAGGATACTAATAATATCAGAAAAACAATGGTCGGCAACTGCATTTGGCAAAACCAGATTATTGGATTTCATGCTGAAGAAACCCTGGAAGTTGTGGACTAAGCTACTAAACTGTGGACAACATATTACATTCCCTACAAGAGCTGCCAAAGGGCCAGAACAATCTAATGCTGTTTTATCAAGGATATTTGATATTTCTTGTACTGAAAAGTTCACAGGGCATTTACCAGTTAAAACTGGATCATATCTGGTTGGGAAAGTAGGATACATTGGTGGCATAGACTCGGTGGGAAATGGAACTTTAGGTATGACAGCAGGTGATATTTCTATGGGCTCAAAGAGTCCAGACTCGTCAGAAGTAGGTTCTTTAGCTAACTCTACCAGAGAAGTAATTTGCCTATGGTCAGCATGTGTTTGGTGTGCTATCACATCTAGAAAAGTAGGAAGCCAGATGACAACTAAAATTAGCCGACAGCACAAAGAACCTGCAATAATTTAATCAGAGCCTGACTTAGCACACGTATAACTCATGAAACAGTGGTGTTGGAAGATAAAAGAAGCCAACAATTTGTATCTATGCGCCTTGCTCTAATGAAGAATTGAAAAAGAACTGGGAATTTGTTGATACATAAAAAATTAAATATTACAGAATGAACACCCCCAAATATAACCCATACTACCATAATCGGGTTTACAAAACAAAACTACAAAAGCTTACAGACAAATACAATCAGCAATTTGTGATAAAAATATTCATGGTTAACCGATAAGGAAGCAAAAGCCTACTACTAGTTTTTACCTCTATAATAATTAGCATCCTGATAGCTGCCCATAACTTCCTAGCCCTCTGGTAACATTGAGTTTTTATACCGAAGAACCAAATCGTTGCCGGTGAAAAGTCAAATGGCAGCACATAGAGATGAAGCAAACTACTACCTCCAACTCCAAGCTTAAGATCTGTGATTAAAATAAGAGTAAAGTTTAGCTCTGTTTGGTAAAGTAACCGATGAACTAACTAATAACTCAGAATAAGCTAACTAGTAGCTGAAGATTTAACTAATAGCTAAAAAGCTAGCTAAAAGAGGGTAATCACAACCAAGTGCTTTTCTAGAATACCAACAGGCCATCATAAACATGGTAAAGCATAGAACAAAATCAATGACATTCTATTTCAAGAATTTAAATTTTATGAGAAAAAAAAACTGAAGATAAGGAAATCCTTTAAGACCTTGATTGTTTTTCAAACGTGATTGCAGTACTGAAGATAAGGAAATCCTTTAGTTTTTTAGCCTAAACATGATTTTTGCATTGAAAGTTCAGTTCATTTTTACACAAATTAAATATATCCAAACATAAATCACTTAACATTCAAATCGCTTTTAAGTAAAATCAATTCATTCAAAATTGATTTTTGTCACCGGAAAATCAAACATGCACTAACAATTTCCAGATAAGTTACGAAAAAAAAAAGCCAACCAAATACACCATTACAGTAACTCCTACACAAAACTATAGTTTTCTAAACCCTAAAAAATTAGATTCCACGAGAAAAAAGCAATAAACACCGATTTTTACACTGAATACGAAACACAAAGCAGTGACAAAATCGATCAACGGAGAACAACATTCATACTATTCAACCTACGTCAAAATCAACAATGTTGAACATAAATTACATAATCGAAAATTTTGAGATTATTTGAGTAAGTATTAGTGGTGAGAGAGAAAGAAAAAGTAAGAGAGTGAAGTAAAAGGAATAAAACGGTACCGTTTAAGATGAGAGAGAGTGAGAGTTGTTGTTAGTGCGAAACAGTGAAGCATGGATCGGAAAAAGGAAACCCTAATGAAGCAAGAAAGTGAGCAGAAAAGACGATGATAGAGAGAGGAAGAAGAGTGATATGGTGCAACAGCTGGCACCCTCATTACCTACTCCTGTTCCTACTAATTTTGTTTTTTTGCTCCTCTAAATTATTACCAGTAGTTCAAAGTAAGTAAAGTATAAGACATTAATATTTTTTACTTATAAACTAAGACATTAATTATTACTTCAATTAACTAATTAATTACTCCCATCCTTTCAAAATAACGGTAATATTTTCATTAAAATAATAATTATAATATTTGCAAAAATAATTTATTCTAAAAAAATATCACTTTTAGTTTTCAATGTAATTTTAATTATTATATTACTCTGCATTTATGATAATTAAAATACACAAATAATTAATAAAAATAATATTAAATTATCTTTTTATTTATTATATTTTTTAATATGTGTAAAATAATTAAATACAACAATTATTTATAATTAAGAAAATAAAAGAATTGACTATGATCATCTAAAAATTAGACATCATTATTCACAACTCACATTTTGCTTATCTCTAATTTTGGGTGTTTAAATAGTTCTGTATGTCGATAATTCTCATTGTATAATTTTTACTATATTGTCTAATATTTCTTAATCTCTTCAATTCAATATATTACACCAATAACTATATAACATTATATAACAATTTTTTAATATTAAAGTGAGTTAGTAATCGAAGAGAAAGTGTATATTTGATAAAAGTAGTACATGTATGACCCACAAACCACAAATGATAGGAAAGAGAGTAGTTAAGTATTTATCTTTATGAATATATTTTTTATTTGTACTTCGGGTATTTTACATAGATGATGTTTATAAAGATAATGATCACTATTATTGTTATCCTACATTTTATATTTATGATATTTGTAAATATTGTCTTTTATTATAAGCTACTTTTGTTTTTTAAATATATATTAAGAAAGTTAAATAATATATTTAATATGTTCATTTCATATGAGTCGTTTCTAATAT
>JBBPBS010001012.1:1215073-1287299 GCA_037974835.1 Cicer judaicum
AAGAGATATATTTAAGAAATAAATTAATTAGTAACTTTTTATAAACAAATTTATTTAGAAAATTAAAATTGACTTATATTTAAATATAAAGCGATGATTATTAATAAGATTAATTTAGTAAATTTATTTTTTATTTATAATTTCTCATAAATTTATGTAAAATAATCTAATACTCAATTCAAATATAATATATCTAATTAAAAAAAATCGTATATTTTGTTTTAAGTAGTATAATATAATAATAAAATTGAGAAGTATTATTTTATTTGAAACTGTTATATCCAATGGATTAATGGTTAAGTTGGAGATCAAGGTTTATGTGATGATATATAATTAGAAGTAAAACAATTGGCATTACTGGTCACCTAGTGACTTACTAGCTCTTATTCAATTCAATTTGACACATCACATAAAATAAGTCACAAATTCAATCACAGAAAAAAAAATTTTAACTTTTAATATTGAAGACTTTTTTAAAAAAAATAAATAGAATCAAAGACGCTATTGTTTTAAATTACTAAAAACAATAAGACTAAAAGTGTATGTGTATCTCTATATAAAAAAATATTTGTGTATTACATTTATAATCATTATACTTCTACTTTGTATTTAAAGAGTTTGGATCATTTCAATTTAAATTTTTTTCTATTTATTTCAATCATTTCTATTTCTTTTAATTTAATTTTACTTTTTTAATTTATTGAAAGTTTATATAATATATATCATGTATATAAAATTTTGCACAAATTTAAAATCATTCAATATATTATTGAAACTCGTAAAGATTAATGGTGTTCAATAAAAGTGTATAAGACAATAATTTTGATGTATCTCAATAACATAACAAATTATTTTATATTTTTGTAAAATTTTACATGCATAAACTTTATGATATAAACTTTCAATACAAACAAAAAAAATTAAAATTAAAAGAAATAGAAAGAATTGAGGGAGATTGAGGTTATTAGAATAAACTTGTAATTTTTAGTATATTCTAAATATCTTAATGAATTGTTATTGTTAAATGTAAAGTGGCAAAATTAGTTGTTGTTATTGTTGAATTCAAGTGTGAATCAACTATTAATTAATTAAATGTTTGATATAGGAGATGTAATCTATAATATATTAAAAATTTGAATAGATGTATAGTATCAAAGTGTCTTGTAATCTTATATCATTTGGCCTATTATTGTTCATGTACCCCAAACTCTTCATACAAACGGTCTATTATTGTTCATGTACTCCAAACTCTTCATACAAACGGTAACAAAGTTTTTTAGTTGATCTAAAGAAATGTAGATTTTTTAGTATGTTATGTAGTTGCCGTATGAAACGTAAAGGAAAATATATCTCAAAGTTATATAGGACTCTAATTCCTAAAATATTTGAATGATTGTTGCTCTCATAACTCATATATGAGTTACTTTCCGTCTTGGACATGGCATCCAACTCTACCCAAATCCTAATAGAGGAATATATATCATGATGGGAAGATAATATACCTACTTAAAAACATTGTCCAAGAAATTTTAAATCAAAAAAATTATTTATTGTGTACCCATGCTGTGCCTAGTACCAAACTATGGAGCTTATATGTCTCTTCCCGGGCTCCACTTATATGATTGAAATCTTTTTCTGCAAATGCACGCCACAAAAAGCATCCAAAACGTACCACACATGTCCTTGATCACACATCACAAACATTCTCCAAATCAGTGTCCCTTCCTTACCTGCGGCAATAAACAATCTAACCAACGAATGTCCCAAAATAACGCCCGTCACATGTTCATTATTCAAATGTTCTCGTTCCTTCCTTAGATAAGAACCACATAAATTTAACAATTCTAATTGACTATTTTGATTCTTTTTTTTACTCAACTATTTTTGTTTTTGAAATCATAAGAATTATATAATTTGGCTATTAATTAATGAAATTGAATTATGTTATAATCAATATGTCTTCAATTTCAAGATCTAATTTACCATTGCGTATATTTAGAAGATCAAGTTGCCCAATAATTTGAAGGACTGTAATAGTAAAATTCCCTCAGCAATGCCTTAGTGCTAGTACACTATCATCTCATGTTAAATTAAATGCATGGCTTCAATCACGACTAATGCGAGAAACATTTACCACAATAAAATATATAACCAGATTTGGACTCTAGTTGGCTTCAAATACCATTGAGTAATCATTTTAGCTATGACCAATACAAGGCTTAAAATTACAAATAAGTTTCAATTGCAGACAATATAAAAACCAATATGTCAAATACATTGTTAAGTTCGATTTGGAGTATCCGCCATACCCAAATATATATTTGGACTGTCTGCAAAACTGTATTTTCTTTTTTTTGTACTCAAATGCAAAACTGTATTTGGAATTACCATATTTCTTTAATATTTAAAAAAAAAATTCTAAAATAAACATATTGTATTTTGGTATATTTATAGCTATTATAGTGAAGAGTTAGTTAGTAAGAAAAAAAAGCTATTATAGTGAAGAGGTAATTTCATCATGAAGCTAATTCCCCTGAAAAGTTTAGTGGGCCATACAATAGCAATGAGTACAACTAACACAAGCAGTTGAAGCATCACAAGTCTAAGATCTAATAATCAAAAGTAAAAAGGAAAATTTATTACCATAGACAGAAAATATAATGAAATTCAAGGTGTTAGTAACAAATAAATAATAATAATAATAATTGTAATAATAATAATACAACAAAAATCCGTATCCTGGGTCAAAGACTATGTTGTGTGCACACACTTTTGGTGGAGATTTTTAACACAACCAACCAAATTATCACCATTTCATCCCTTTATGTAACCTTGGTAACATATTTGACAATAAATTTGGCAAGTGCACCCAGAAAGTTGATTAAATCAAAACAAGCATATCCAGGTGCTCTATTCTGATTGAAGTCTGTAATCAAGCATCTCCTTGACATTTAACCTAACTGAAGGCCCCATTGCTGAGCATATGTGTGCACTTTTCCAATACACACCTTTCGCACCTGAAGGTTTGTTTGTCTCTACTGATTTCTGTTAAAAATATGATAACGGGTTAATGGTTTATCCGTGAGCGAAATACAGATAGAAATTCTGTTTTAGGGAAGAACATACTATTGCTGCAAGCAAGTTTGTAAGAAGATCCTCTTCCAGAAAGTCGGCTTTTCCAAAAGGCAAGTGCACGATTCCAGTTTTATCTGCCCTGTATTCAACTTTTCCCTGCTTGAATTCTGCTATAGCCTGTAAAGATGTATTTTTTAAAATTAAAGATTTCAATTTTAGAGTTACGTAATCGCATGAAGTTTATTTTGCAAGAAAAGGCTCTATACACATTTGAGTGTGCACACCCATTTCAAGTGAACCGTGAAAGTAAACAATAAGCAATAAAAGTAGATAGTGCACCTGAGGAATATTAGCTGTTACAGTGCCAGCCTTTGGATTCGGCATGAGTCCTCTTGGCCCCAAAATTTTCCCTAGGATAGCAACCTGACACAATCAACAATGGCAATTAAAGGAGTTTCCATCATAAATACAAATGCTAAAAAAGTATTCACTGACTCACTGAACTCTTCATACTAACCGACAACCTTACCAATTGATTTGCACTAAGGTAAAGGATTATTAATTCTTTAAACTACTTCATCCATAACAAAAAATAAGCAAAATTTAGTACATCTAAATTGTAACAATTGACTCTTCTCAATCTATTTAATGATAATGTCTCAAAAATTCCCTTCATAATTAATAACCTATTTTTTATGCCATTAAATGAGATAAGTGGCAATTTAGGTAATGAAATTAACTTTTAAATGTGATTAACAAGAGTAAATGTGAATAACTAATTTACTTAATAAGTGTGTAAGGGGTTAATTTTGCTTATATTTTGTTATGGAGGGAGTATAATGTAGAGAAAACAAATACATCTTATCAAAAGCTCTTAGAACAATCAAGTACGCACTTAAGCATAACATCAAATATTAGGGGTGGGCAAAGAACCACCACAAACCCGAAAACCCAGAAGAAACTGATAACTAACGGGCGGCTAACATCAGGTTTACTGGTCGTCGGGTGAAAACTTCAGTTTTAAATGGATAAGCACGGGTGGGTGTTATAAATGAAACCATCAAGAACCAAACCTGTCCAAAGTGAATAAATGCGGCGAGATCTCAGTAATCAGAAATACAAAACTCTTCATTTCACAAGATTTTTTATGTCTATTTCCCTCTCATGTTAACCCAACCTACCTACCTCTCTCTTTCCATCGTAATTTCTGTCTCTCTCAAAACCTATTCCTATTCACAAATTTTCTACCTCTCTCGATGTGTTCCTCTTCCATCTCCGTCAATTTCACGTGTGTTAAGTGTTAACAGTTCACTTCATTTCTCATAGATTTCGTGGCCAAGATCAACGACTCAATGCTTGCTTCCGTCAAAGCATCGCCGTAGACTCACTACACTACTAAAACCCACATCCCCACCTGAGTTTGATTGCGGCCCATTGAAGAAGCCTAAGCGCTATTGTCATCTTCCCTTGTTCCAGCTCTATCAAAAGGTGCTACCTTTGCTTCAATGAGGAAGAAGGTTTTTAATTTTGAACCTTTTCCCTGATCTGTAAATGCAATCGCAGAAAAAGGTATTTTAAAACTATTTGTTTAGTTTGTTGAAAGTTGATTTTATGTGTTCTACGATTCTATCTAGCTAGTTTCCTTAAAAAATGTTCTCCGAAAATTTCTTTTGTTCTGCTGCGGAAGCTTCTGTATTCATGAGTGTTTGTTCTTTCACCCATTCACCCATCATTCTGCAGAACCCATCACACGACCAAACCAGTGGCTCAAACAATCAGAAATGGTTTAGTTATTATCATCTTTGGCTTTTGGTCAGTTGGAATTTTGGGCCCAAAACCGACTGTAACTGACCAGTGTCCCCTATCAAATATGGTGCCTAGGCATCTAGTTATAGATTTAAGCTATAAAAGCTATGCAAGCACAAACTAACTGCATTGATGACACATCCAAAGAACCTGATTTTAATCAATGTTGTCGATAGCGTTGCGATTGCGCGCTATAGCGAGCAGCGTCACAGTGCTGGCGGCCACGACTAGTGGCAAATGCATGTGCCGAACTTGCATTCGGTCCTGCTACTAGGGTTCCCAAGGGAAATTCCAAAAAATGTCCCTTTTGAAGGGTATATTTGTCATTTTGCCCTCTTTAAGTGGCCTAAATTTTTATTCTTTAAAATATCACGTCTTTCTTATTCTCCTTCACAGCACCGCTATTGTGCTTCTCTGCACAAAATGAACCTTCGTGTTTATGTGTTGCTTCTCTGTATTCTTTCTCTCCAATCCTTCTCTGCATTTGCGTTCTTGTCCTCTCTGCTCTGGCGTTCTGCTCCTAAATCATCAGTTTTCACCTCTACTTCTGCTCTCAGCTTCACCTCTGCTTGCACTCAAAAATGGCCTCATCATCTAAAATACCAACCTCTGTTTTCAGTTTTACCTCTACCCCTGTTTTGATTACTTATAGAATTATAATTATAATTATAATAATAAAATAATAATTAGTGCATATGGTTTTTAACATTAGTGATAAATACACACTTAATAATAATTATGTATATACCCTCTAATTGTGTATTTTACTATTTGAATATTTATGTATCTGATTGGGATTGATTTTTATTTTGTAAATTGACTTTATTTTAGTCTTTGCAATAGCAGCTATCCCGCTATCCGCTTTAGCAGTTTGGGGGTCCATCTAAGATTAACAACATAGATCTTAATGAACATAGATCTCTAGACTAATTGTTAGATTTACCAACCACTTGAAAAGATTATCTTAATAAACATAAGGAGAGCATGATTTGCATATGATTCAACCAGTTACTAACATTTCAAGTAATTTATTGATTTTACATCATTTGCTCAATTACTAAATTGTAATGAATAAAAGAAATTAACTCAAACTAGAATGAGATAATGAGCAACACCTTAGGCATCATATCTGGAGAAGCAATTAATTTATCAAATTCCATGAATCCTCCTTTTATCTGTTCTATCAGGTCTTCTCCACCCACCAAATCAGCTCCTGCACTTTTGGCTTCATCAAATTTCTCACCTACAAAATAAACCATGAATTAGAACAGCCAAAACACAATAATTAGATTGGGAATTGTAAGTGGCGATTCAGTTGGTTGGACTGCTTGAGCACACTGTAAATCATAGGAATACAAACTTGTTGTGTTCATTATACCTATTAGATAACTGTCAAGAAGAATCCATTATGATGGGTAGGTTTTATCTGTCCACTTTATTCTATTAAACTTTAAATCCATTATCCATGTTTAGATGAGGAATATCAATATTCAATTTAATCAGAAAAATTACTTGTCATTTCATAACTTATATCTTCACAAGCTTAATCTCACTTTCATTAAAAAAAGAGAAGGATTGAAAGAACAGTGAAAAAGAATAAAATCAATACGATAGGGACTTTGGTATTATAGGGTGATGAAATCCCACATTGAGTAGTATGGGATGCTCGGTGGAGTATTTAAGTGATTTGGTTCTTCCCCCTTGATAGATAACTTTTAAGGGAGAGTACCTCAGCATATAATATAAGGAACTCGGTTGTTATAAGTTATAACCTGTTACAAACCAAATCACCAACAGAATAAAAAGCACTAAAAATGGTTACAGAAATATGCAACCGAGAGTAGCTAATCATATTTTTTGTTTAATTGTCTGTCATTTTGTATTGATGTAATTATAGGGTACAAGTAGATCACCTTATATCTTCGTGAAAGTAGACCTCCTAGACACTACCTATCTTGTGGGTGGGTTTGACAAACAAAGAGACACTTACATTCAACAATTAATCAGAACCCTCCACAGACATCACAGGGTGGGAAGCCTAGTAAACTGGGCTACCCATTTAACTCTATATGGTTCAACTCATTGCATGGTTTTACTAAACATTTGGTTTATGATAGAGCCCAAAGGCATTACTTGATCCATGTAGACAAGGGTTACCACCAACTCCAGCTACCAACATTTTTTTCAGACCACAAATTGTTCATAAATTAATATGGATTGGAGACCTCTGAAATAGTTATCTAGGAGAGTGTAAACTTAAATGAATCATAAGCCAAATAGGAACATATTCTGACAGTAGAATTTAAAATTGATCAAGAGAAAATAGATTGCCAACTCAAGGACAGATGGACGATGATGCAAATGGTGACTGTCCATATACTTAGATTAAGATGGTAAATGGGTAAAAGTAGACACATGTTAGTTAGAAATATGTAAGTTGGAAGAGTATTCTAGTAATTATCATAAAGAGTAGATATAGAAGTGTATTAATAGTAATTACCATAAAGGGATAATAAACCTCTACCCTCACAAACTTGCAGTTATTTGAACAAATGGATATCAGAGACATTAATAAACAACCATAGCCACTCAATGAACTCATACTTCATCCACACATGAAGCAATTCCATGATCCATCACTCAACACAATGCCTACCACTTTGGGAGAGAAGACCTATTATATTGTGTCCACCCGTACAGAAAGTTAACATAATGGATACATTTCCTTTCATACACATTCATGTCACAAGAAATTGTTTTCAGCATGATCAGGACACATTTAATTAACTATAATTATGAACGATGATTGAATGCATAAGCACCTTGAGTAAGAACAGCCACTTTAACAGTCTTTCCAGTTCCCTTTGGCAGACTTACCTATTAAGAAAGAACGGACGAAAGACTAGGAATTAATTCATGTTGGTAAAATTTGTAGTCAGATTTTTTTTATATACCAAAATCAAGCAAAGAGCAGGAGACTCACTGTCGCTCTTAACTGTTGATCATTATATTTAGGGTCAATGTTGAGGCGGAAATGGGCTTCTACTGTTTCTACAAACTTGGCTTTAGCTGATGCTTTTACCAAAGAAATTGCTGTCTTCAAGTCATACTCTTTCTTATGCTCCCTCAATTTTTGAATTTCCAAGAACCTCTTAGACCTTGCCTGGTGGGACATTGAAACAACAATTAACCATAAAATAAACCGGAAAAACATATCGTCAACTATGACAAATTCAATGGTCCAGATAAACAACTTGTGATCTTAGATGGAGACAATTGGCTATTGTATGGCATTTACACAATCATGTAGGAAGACAATGATGAAACATGCATGCAAATAGACAATCAAATATGCTTAGACTACAAAGACCAACAAAGCAAAAATCTTGCATAGAATGGTGGGAACAGCAACGGAATTACTGTTCCCGTGCACCTATAATCTTACACTCAAACTATAAACCCTTGAAATTTCAGAAGATATTTGAAAGTAAATACCGTTAAATAGAATTATTTATTCTAGCAAAAAGAAAGTTGGGCTATAAACTTGGCTCAAATAAAAGTAAATGAGCATGTAACCATGTATATTTATGAAAGTACAATTTACATCCTCTGAAGCACCAATATATATCATATCATAAAAACACAAACCAGTGTTTTTTACACCCACTACTTTTCAGGATGTCTCAACTACATGAGATGTTAGCCGTTAAGCAAGTTTATTTCAAAAAATCACTCTGTTTCAATTTTCAATAGATGGAAGTGTGAGCATCTTATGCAAAACATCATGTGCTAACCAAAAGAGCACAGGAGATAGGACATTAAGATAATCAGTCATGTATCCATCCATTTGTAGTCATTAGCTACTTAAGAGGATATGAAACACTTTATAATAATAAATAAATAAATAAGAGGATATGAAGCAGAACCAAAATAACTACTCCAAAAAGAAAATAAAAACAGTTTAACAAATACACGGAATTGCAAGGATGTCAAATCATTTTTCACTATCTTATCATATCATTATATATTATTTCTTAAAACTTGTTTGGAATGTGCCAAGAGACCGAAATATGATTGAATTCCTAGGTAAAACTACGGTTATTTCCTGTTTCTTTGGAAAACAAAATAGACATTGCCAAAATGAAGCACCCATAATTTGCATCCACAAACAGTCATACCCACAACACAACAACAAAGTTGGACATTAGTGGTTAATGTACTCGATCTAACAGACGGATTTGGCTAGTAACTATTTAGCATTGACACTTCAGGTTTAAGGCGTGTCCAACACAAATTGGTGTCTGACACTTTTATGACACTGACATATATGGTCACATTCAACTGCTTCAATTTTGATTTTATCAAATTATTACAGGTGTCCACATGTCGATGTCATTTTTTATGTCTAGATCTAAATCAATGCTTAATAGGCTTACACCCAGCTCAATCTCTAGTGATAGAACAATCCATGACTAAACTTTAGTTAAAAACCAAAAACACAACTAACTACACATGAAGAAAGGCACTTGTAAAATTACTTTAATCTCAAACTGTATTTTTGTAAGAGGAACAGTAAAAACAGTCTATCATTGCACCTTCAAATTTGAAGGAGACAAAATCAATTTTGAAGGTGTAAAATTGATTCTGACATGTTTGGGTGCTACCTCCAGAACTGATTCTAACTTCAAACTATGATTTGTAGCTTTTGATTCTAAATGTAATTTTTACATTGAAATTTTTATTGGTCAACACACATTTATATAAATACATCCAAACATAATCACTTTACATTCAATTCACTTTTTAACAAAAAAAAAAAAACAATTGTTGTGACCCTAAACCAAACACACACACATGCTATTGCACTTAAGTTTTACCCTAATTAAACTACTAAACCGTGAAACCACAACCCTAATAACGGTTGTTAAAATTGGAGCAACAAAAGAATGCAATTTAAAAAAAATAAAAAATAAAAAAGGAAAATAATTAGATGATACCCTGTCGCTCTTGAGAAGCAATGCAGCCTTCCCAGTCTTAGGCTTAGTAGAAACAACAACAGTATTAGTGGCAACGGAAGACTCATCATCAACACTGTCATTTTCCTCCTCATCAGTTTCGGCGACATCAGCGGCGAGGGAAGCAGCAAAGCAATGAGAAGAAGACCTAGATTGGTAACTGCAATGGAACAAGTTGGAGGACTTTAAAACGAGGGGGGAGAGAAAGAAAGTTCTAGAAAGAGGTCTGAGAGGGAAGGAACGGTGTGAGGAACAGTGGTCTTGTGAGTTGATGATGGAAGAAGTTGAGTGGGTTAACATGAGGGATGATGAAGCCGTAGATGAAGCCATAGTGGGGAAGTTTAGAAGATGAGTGTTGTTCATGGAAAGAGGACCCTGGGTAGTTATCTATTTGCCGAATTCTTATGAAATGAAAAATTGTATTGAAGGGATAAGATGTGGCCTATCGTTTGTAGAATGACGCGTGGATTTTCTTATGTTTTCTTGTGTTTTGTGGTATTCATTTTGCGTTTTCTAATGTGTTTGCATAAATAAATAAATGGAATTAAAGAACATTTTTAAGTTTTAGCTCAGTTGATGCACATTGATAGTGTTGTGTTAGACATTTTGTCTATGTTTGATTTCGAAACTTTTACGGTATTATCATTTGTTTTAAATACAACAAAAAAGTGTGCAATATTAAGATTAAATAGTTTTATATTATATATATATAAATTAATTATTTTGAAACTTATTATATGATATGAAAATGTAGTGATTGAATGTCAATACAAGACTCTTTAGGTAAAACCGTGTTGTATTATTGAACTCTAAATAAATGTATAGTGAGAATTTTAATTTCCTGAAAAAAAAATAAGAATTTTAATTTTTGAAATTGTAAAGTTTATGTTTTTAATTTTTTGAATTTGTAAAATAATAATTTAATTTTTAAATAAAAAATATTAAGTCATTTTTTAAATTTGTACTACAATTTTAAAGATTCTTTTGCCTATTTGGATGCCGCAAAAGACTATTAAATTAATAAGTATGTGTTTTATTAGTTTTGATGAATATTTGGAAATAATATATTTAGAAAAATAATTAAATTAACTTATACTTTTCAATTTAATTTGTTAAATTGTTTTATCACAAATTTAAATAACTAAAGTAGAAGAATATTTTTAAGGACTAAAACATTAAGATTTAATGTAAAAAGTTTTTACTATAACTATCTATAAATAATTGTGATATATAAATAAGGTAAAAAAGATTACGTACATTACAATTATACTCAAATATTAATTTGCTCAATAAATATATAAAAGTCGTTTTAAATTATATATAAGTTAGTAATTAATTTGGGTACGAGGAATATGTTGATAAAAAGTTAACAAATGACCACAATTAATAAATTATGGTTTTATTTAATATTGATATTTGGTCATAAGATAATTATAGAATAGACTACTATTAGAGGTGTGGTGAGAATTTTGTTTTCAAATCTCAATCATTAAATTGCTCGGATTTTAACATTTTATGATTGTGTTTATATACTATCCGAAAAAAGTTCTCTAAGACAACTAAGAATTCTCTATACCTTAAAATTAGGGACACTTTCGTATCAATTATATATTAGATATTAATATTCTTATAATATATCTGGATAACCATTAATATTATAATTATTTATTTATTTATTTATATTTATAAGATATTTTACATATACTAAAGTAAATATGTATTCTATAAAAGAATTAAAAATAGCAAATAAGTTTTTTTGATATATCATTGGATATGTATTATGTACATGATTTATTTTAAGATGACATTAAAATTTTTAAATCCAAAAAGTTATATCTTGATTAATCAAATTCAGAAACCATGTGTTTTTTATGAATAAAAATATTGTAGGTGAAAAAACGATAAAAAAAACTTTTAAATTGTTCGTTATTGTATAGAGTCAATACTTATTTAAAAATTTTAATGATACTTTTGTTGATATCCTAACACTTCAATTAAAAATATATGACAAATGATAATATGTGACACCTATTCAGAGATTTGAAAAAAAAAGTATAATATTAATAATGGTGCATTCAACATCTTGAAATTTTTAAAATTAATGTTGTTATGAATAATAATATTAAAATATGAATGTGACATCCATTTTTCTTAGATTTTTCTATATTCCCTGGCCCCTATGAGTAAAAGGATTTGCTCATAGTTGCTGGTATTTAGTCCTAATATTAATTTAAGCTCTTCATGCCATGTATCTTACAATATTTAGGATCTATCTTGTATTGTACTGTTTACACTTGTGAAGAGTTTAATATAAGAAATTTCAATCTCCTTTATCTTTATTTTGTTCTCTTTTAGTTTATTTTCTAATAAGTTGTTAGTACAATTCTTTATCATATGAGTGATGACATAATTAACTTGGAGGTTTATTATTATTATTATTATTATTATTATTTCATGTCAATATTTTTTTTTCTATAAATTTTGTTGACAAATCTTAATTTGTATAATTGTCATATTTTGCTTTATTTTTATTCTTGTTCAATTATTGGAATTTAACCTTAAAACATACCTCTAAAAGATCGCAAAAGTGTGATTTTCTAAGATCATTATTTATGAAAATCATTTGTAATATAGTTTCTGAAGAACTAAAAAAATTAATATTAAAACATCTTGAAGGATTGCTCAAATAATAAATTATTCTTGATAATTATTAATAAAGATCATTGTGATATAGTTCCTGATCAAGAACTAATATTCAAGCATCCTCATAGTACTCAAAATATGTGATTGAACATTGTTAGTGAAGATCATTGTGATATAGTTCCTAAAGAACTAATATTCAAGCATCCTTGTAGAATTGCTCAAAATATGTCTATTATTGACCAACGTTTGAAATTTTGATATAATTATTGAAGAACGAACAATTTAATATCAAATATTCTTGTACGACAGCAAAATGTGCAATTTTCCATTGATCTTCGTTTATAAAGATTTGTGGTTGAATTCTTAAAGAACAACATATATAGACTATTATTGAAATATATAAGATCTATTTGATCATAGTATTAATTTAAATAAAATGAAATAAGAAAATATACATATATTTTTATGTCACTCAAATATGCTACTGGAGTAGCAAAATTGAGAAATACTTTCAAAAATATTTTGAAAGACTGATCACAATTTATCATTAAACAAAAGAGAAGTTATTAATTAAAAATGTGAAGGACCACATAATAACTTAAATTTTATTCCTAAAAGTAAATGGTTTATACTATGGATGTATAACCATTGTTGTGATTATGGTAACTCATGTGGTAGAAATTATAATTTATGTGGTATTTATGAATTACTTGTGAATGTGATAAACATTCCATGAAAATGGTCTGTGGTTATGATTTTTATTACTCCTAAAAGCTATCAAGTAAATTTGTTATGAGTATAATAATATATTAAATTGCTATGAGTATAATAATTTGTGATGATATTTAATTTAATTAAGTATAATTTATTTTTAATATAACTCAACGTAGTAATTTATATACAATATTGAGAAGTTTACCTTCTTTTCTTATTTAAACTTAGAATTCTAAGAGAATATTTTGTAAGAACAAATAATAAGAAAACTTATACTATTTTCTTTTGTTATTATTTCCCTTGTTGTGTTGTACAAGTACAAAATGATATCGATAATACTTGTTAGTTTTATGTCAAATTTTACTAAAAATCACAAACAAAATATTTTTCTCATAAGTTCTATATTGAAGCAATGAGTAGCAATATATGAACAATTTCTTTTTCTAGATATGATTTAATCCTCAAGTTTTTACTATGAAATTTACTTAAGTAATTTTGATATTATATATACATTATTGACATTATATATATAGAGATAAATTTTATTGATACTTTGAGTCGCTAAATAATTTTTTTAAACTTTCACGTTTCATTTCTTGTGTATTTTATTTCAAGTAATTTCTAATGAGTAAATAAATAATTTATCTTAGTTTGATATATTTCATTTAAATTCTCACGTTTCATTTCATGTGTATTTTATTTCGAGTAATTTCATATAAGCAAATAAACAATTTATTTTAGTTTGACATATTTTATAATTACTTAAATAAAAATATGTATGTATGTATGATTTGTACTTTTGACTTTTTCCTTTTCTAAGAACCGTAGAGTCTTGCTTTTTCTTGTCAACAACATCATTTTTTCGTACTACAATACTTTTGGACATTTCCTATGTAGAGGATGAATGGAACCAGAAGTTCATCCCTTCATTGTTTATCTTTTGGCATGGATCTTTTTCTCATGATTTGTTTATCCTTTTGCTTTAGTACTGTTTATCTTCAAATACATATTCATCTTCTTTGTATTTTCCGTAGATTCATCTTTTCTATAGTATTGTATATCCTCTATCTTAGAGATTAAAGTTTCATCATCTACTTGTTTATCCTCTAGATTAGAGGACATGCCAAATTGTGTCAAATATACTTCTTTTGATCAAGGTGATGAGGAACCTATTTTTTTAACTTAGGTACACTCAATAACACATATTAGATAATAAGTATAGTCATAATGTTTGAAATGATTTTGCTATCATTGAAATATTTGAGAGAAATTTTGTCTCAACAATCTTTCATTTTTTATGATGACACAATTCTTTAAATTATGATTTTTATACAAGAAATTGTGTCATGAATTGATTATGTTCCCCCTCAACATATGCGTAATTTTTTATAAAAATTGCTCCCCCTCAAAATATGCATAAATGTTTGAGATAACTAATTTGAACCAAAATATGACTTTATTTCATGGAGGCAGTGAATACAAAAGATGGTTAAAAAAGAAGAAAAAAAAAACATAATTAATAAGCAGCATGACGAAAAGAGGATTGAAATGTAAAGTTTCAAAAAGCATCATCTTATACAAAAAGTTGACAATTTTCTGGCCATAATCTTTCTCCCCCTGAATTTTTCAACCATAAAAAAAAAGTCTTGATCCTCACAACTATTTGGATGGGGAGGAATCGTCATAAGAGGATAAGGTAGAAGGACGAGGATGATCTACATGAAGAGGTAAGGCTAGTGGCCCAGGAAGATGATCTCCAAGAGTAATGGTGGTGATAAGGTGTTTGATGACCCATTCCAAAAGAAGACCAAACTGAGCCATGGTATGTTGAAATGAGGTGAAACTTGTAAAGAGTTTCTTTTGATCTTTTCTGATCATTTTGAGAAGCCTTTGTTCTTTCTTATTGCATTTGGCTTTTGTCCTCTTATCAAACATAGTGCGACATTGGTCTTGTGGCATTGCATTCACGCGTGTACTCTTGTTCTCGGAGCTGACACCTTTGTCTTTGGGTGGATTATCATTGGTTTTTGCAAGGAATGAGTCAATTAAGCTAAAACGTCCAATGACATCTAGAGGTAAATTTTGGAGGGTTCACCGCAAGTCCTTGGTGGAACTAAGGGATCAACCAATGGAGGAGAAATAAGAATAACAAGAGGAATATCATAAGCATGACTAACGTTTTGAGGATATGAGAATTTTTTTTGACATTGTGCATAATAGTTGAGGATTTTGAAAGGGGATCACAAGTGGATATGGGGTTTTCAAGAGTTCTTTGCTCTTGGATGGGGGTAGTGTAGGCATCCCAAGATGGAGAATGAGTTTTTTATTTGGATGGCTTTGGAGATTTTTGAGTGGTTTTTCTGAACTTTCTTCTTTGTTGTTGTCTGAGCTACAAAAGAACGTTTGGAATGGATGAAAAAATAGTTGTTGGAATCCTTTTTGTGGGAAGGCTTGTCAGTTGGTTTGAGCCGCATTTAATATACATTTCTTGTAGAAAAAAAGTTGTTTAAATACACTGATTGTTCGTCCTCTAGAGGAACTTTGAAGAATTTCAATTTTTTTGTTAGGGTCATTCCATAAGGGACTAGCTATCCAAGCCTATCAGCATTCTTCATAAAGCAGAAAATAATATTACCCAAGTATAAAGGGGTGCTTGATATGAGATGATGAATGATTAGGAGGTCAAGTATAATGACCTTTTCAAAACTACGAGCTCGAGGAACAACAAAATGGACGCATATGTTGTTGAGAACTCTTCACATTGGGAGGATTGATGATAATATTGTTTAGAACAAAAGTTCGAGAATTTTGCACTTAGAGTACCAGGACTCAATGAAAATGTGTGATCCTTCATTGCGAATTTCCAAAATTTGACATAAGGAGGTTTTAGTAATCTCTAGATGTACCCCTTTGAGAATAATATTGATACATGTATCACCTTTATAAATGTTAGCAGCAACATAAAAGGCTTTTACGAGTCTTGTATATTGAGGTTTTCCAATTAGCAGAAAAGAGGTCCAACAAAGTTGGTCAAAGATTTCTTCAACATCAAATCTATCTTTCTTCATACCTTCAATGTCTATAGTTTTGTTGATTACCACAAACTTATGTTGCCATTTTTCAATGTATCTAGTTTCCAAGGCTTTTGACTCGAATAGGTGAATTTTTGTGGTGATTTTGGGTGAGAAAACACGAGGCTAGAGTTTATAGGAGATTGGCTTTTGAGAAGTTTTGAAGGTATGACTTTTGGGTTTGGAGATATCGGATTGGGTGGTTTCTAAGTCATTTGAGTCAACACCATGAATGGTATCATCTCGAGGTGGTTTTTTGGAAGAGTGAATTTCAAACCTTATTCTTGATGAACTTTTGTAGGAGCAGATGAGGAGGAGGATGAGAGGACAAGGCATGAGGATTTGTCGTGTATAGAGGAGAATGAATTATGCCGACAGGTTCAGGTTGTATGATTTCTGGTGAAATTTCTTCTTATTGAGATTGATAATTATCTCTTGAATAACCTTCAAATAAACTATCTAAAAAGTTTGTTTACATTTTTTCGTTTTGTAGAAAAATTTGTTCTAGCCATTTTTTCAAATTTTGTTGAAGAGAGATTTTTCAAATTTTTTAGAGTTTGAAATTTGATTTTGTTTTTGAGATGAAGAGGGAGTTTTAAATAAAATTTGAAAGTGGAAATTTGACTTAAGTAACCGTTAGAGGGAGAAGGAAGATTTAGTAGGAAATTGTTAAAGGTTAGGGTAGTTACAATTTTAATGAGAAGTATCTGTTTTTGGCAATTATTGCATGTTGGGTAACAAGGAGATGATAGGAAGGAATGGAAATCAACATTGAAAAACATGTAGCGAATAACGTGCAAACATGATGGAGTGGTTTGCATTTTGACGTTTTGTTTCTTCTTTTCCATGAAGGATGATGATGTACCTTAATGAATAATCTTTAAGTTGATTTGTTACCCATAGCATTTCGAAACAACATTGTGTCACTGAGACGTATTCAACCCCAATTGTTGATAATGAAATGGTGCTTTGTTTCTTGCATGACCAACTTATGAGTGATTGACCAAGAAATTGACAAGCTCCAGCTGTTTCTTTCCACTTTGTCTCCCGCATAGTCAGCATCGGAGTAAGTTGTAAGGTTAAGATTTTGGCATTTTTTATACCACAAACCAAGATAAGTTGTGCCAGCCAGATATCTGAAGATTCTTTTTTATAATTGTAAGATGTGATTTTTTAGGTGATGATTGGAATTTGCCACATAAATCAACTGTAAATATTATGTCTGGTCTACTAGTTGTTAGGTACAATAATGATCCAATCATTCCCATATAATCTTTTTCAGATATGGTATTTCTTTCATCATCTTTATGTAACATTGAGGATAGGTGCATAGGGTTATCCATAATTTTGGTCGAATTCGTGTTGTATTTTTTTAGAAGATCTTTGGTGTATTTTTCTTGAAAAATAAAGATGTCAGTTTCCAATTGTTTAATTTGTAAACCAAGATTTTTTTTAACTCTCTTATCATGCTCATTTCAAATTCACTTTGCATGAGGAATTCACTTTGCATGAGGAACTCTTATCATGCTCATTTCAAATTCACTTTGCATGAGGAATTCACTTTGCATGAGGTTATAAAAGTATTCGCACATCTTTTCATTTGTAGAACCAATGATTATGTCATCAACGTATATATGGACAATTAATAAATCCTCTTTAAGAGTTTTTTTGAATAGTGTAATGTAAATTTGTCCTCTTAAGAATCCATTTTCTTTTAGGAAGGAACTTAACCTCTCATACCAAGCTCGAGGAGCTTGCTTTAATCCATAAAGAGCTTTTGAGAGTTTGATCACATGGTTAGGCTTCTTCTTGCTTACAAAGTCATGAGGTTGGTGAACATATACTTCCTCATTTAAGAAACCATTCAAAAGGCACTTCTAACTTCCATTTGGAATAATTTGATACCTTTATGAGTGCCATAAGCAAGGAGTATTCTGATAGCCTCAAGCCTAGAAACAGGTGCAAACATTTCATCATATTCAATTCGCTCTTGTTGATTGTATCATTATGTCATTAATCTCGCTTTATTTCTGATGACTTATCCATCCTCATTTAATTTATTTATGAAGATCCATCTTGTTCCAATGATGGTTTTGTCTTGAGGATTAGGCACAAGATCCCATATATTGTTTCTTTCAAATTGCGACAATTCCTCCATCATAGCGTCCACCCATGATTTGTCAATTATTGCATGATCAATCGTTTTTGGTTCATCTTGAGATATCATGGTCATGATGTTTAAATTTCCTTTTAATGATTGTCTGGTCTTGACTCCATCTGCCATATTTCTAATGATCTAGTCTAGAGGATGATAGGTTACCAGTTTCCATCCTCTTGGAGGTTGGATCAGAATTATCCTCTTCATTTAAGCCTTGATTGTAACACCCCGGCCATTCCCGTTACCGGCAATGTTACCTCACGACCTTCTCGCCCCCCCTAACCACTCCGTTGGAAATAGCGAGTTTTTGCCTTCCGTGGGATTCGAGCCCGGTACCTAGGGGATAAGTACCGGGCTCGAATCCCACGGAAGGCAAAAACTCGCTATTTCCAACATAGTGGTTAGGGGGGGCGAGAAGGTCGTGAGGTAACATTGCCGGTAACGGGAATGGCCGGGGTGTTACATTGATCATTAGGGAATAAATGTTCATCTTCTTCATATTTATCCATATTTTCTAAATACAAGTCGTCAAACTCATTAAAAATAACATGCATGGATTCCCTTTCATTTTGAGTCTTAAGGTTATATATTCTATAGCCTTTTGACGAAGTGAAGTATCCTTATAACATTAGTATAATTTGAATAAGGTCAAAATAGTTGTCGCTTTCAGTTTCCAATGCAACTTTAATGTAGATTGAGTTAATAACTTGTTGCTGATTAAGGATTCCTTTTATGTAGATACGAGGATGGAAGGCGTGGGAGGCAGAGGCATCGTCTTATAGATACGAGTTCGCCGATGGTATGCTGTCCAATCAATGATGTATTTAACTATTTTTCTTCTTTGATTATGAAAACTACCGGTTCTTTAGATTTTAAGCAAACCCCATTTATTTTCAAGTGCTTCTACCTTTATCATGCAGATCCTTCAAGATTCCAGTTTACACGTGAAACATCATTTGTTAGACAACATGCAACTTTTTGGACAAAAACTCCAATCTTCTTCTATACAGTAAGACCAACTTTTCTGATATGTTATGTTTTCATTTCCATTTGCTTGAGGTGAAGGATTTGATTTTGGTTTCATCAACAAGTTAGAGGCACGAGTTTAGATTGGAACCATCAATGCATGTAAAATTTGTTAAAAGAAAAAGACGAGACACTTTAGTTTTACTATTTGAGGTATATCTCAAAAAAATTGGCAAGTGTGGTAGGAGAACCAAGGGATGGACTATTGTCTATGTTGTCAAAATAAAGGCTATAGTGGTGCTATAGCATAGTAAAATTTAAACAAATTACTATTCTTTTGCGATGTGCTATTTAGTACAAAGTGTTGTCTAACAAACAACAGCTATAGCAAAACTGTAGCACTCTAGTGTAATGCAATTTGACTTGGCCTTTATTTTTCGTATTTGCGATACACAACAACTCTTCCTGTTTTTTCAATACTATTATCAATAGAATTCCTACAATTTCATAGCTTTAAAAATGTCATGCTCCTTCAAGATAAACGATTTACCATTTTTTTTTTTCGATTTTTCAAATTTCAGAGTTGCTATTTCTGACAGTTTATAGGTACGTGGATAAGGTTGAGTACCTGACTCTTCGTAAAGGATTTATCACCGTGAGTCATACTCCATAAGACGCCTTTTAAAATGTTGGGATTCATCTTCCTTTCTTGGCAACACATCATGTGTAGGTCCACCTTTCACCGAAGAGTAAATTCAACTACAAAAAATATATCAAGAAATCGTTGGAGGATGACTTCAAAGTAGTTATCGGAGTCAGGTAACATTTTTACACTGCATATTTAAACCATTATTTATAATTATGTATGGTTTTTTTTGGTGATAACTGGTTGGTTTGAATTAGATGCTTCTATGTGTATTGTGTTATTGACATGGCTTAATTTGTTCTTCTCATCCTCCTAAATGTTAATGGTAAGCAAATTGAATACTACTGAACTTACTTTTCTGCAGTTGAATACTAAATTGGTTAATCCTAATTAGTTTTCAGGATGGTATGCTATATTTTGGGCATCTCTGATTCGTGTTGAGGTAAGTATTATGTTCTCTGTACAAAATTTGGTAATTGGTTGAGATCATCTTTATTAAATTGAGATTTAAACTGCTAATTGGAATACCTATTTTTGGAATCATGAATTGAATCTTATTATGAGTATGTCACTTACGCTAGCAATTATATTTTTTAAATAAAAAAGTTTCATAAGAAACCTATATGCTAATACATCACCTACTAATATCTAAATAATTCAAGTAAAATGAAATAACAAAAAAAAGTGGATGGTCCATACTAAGTTTAGGTAGTGATTCATTATAATGAATCGTTATTCATAAATTAACGAATTTAGATTCAAGATGAAATTTGTGTCCAATATAAATACTCTCTAAAGATTTATATGGATTGAGTTCAATTTTTTTTGTAATTGAGCTACGAGTCGCATGTATCGCAAGATATTAATAAACATGGTTGAGAATACCACCATATTAATGATTTAATTTGTTGTAGATAACTTTGGCCATAGAACAAAACTTCAAGCCATATTGGAAAAATTGGCTATAGAAATCACAGGTAGACATTTTGTTCTTCATAGAGGAATCCCTCTTGCTCAAGACTTGGACAACTATTTTTGGTTTGGTCGGCCTTAGTTACTTCTTCATCTAATCCATTTTGTCTTATTTCAGGTAAACAATTTGTTAAATACAGTGTAAAGAAGATAAATCTTTTGGTGACTCGAGCTTACAAATTTTTTAATTCATTTTATATTATTTAAGATATTTTGATGGATGTAGAATTAAACAAGTAGGAAACGTTTTCTAGTTCAATCAAGTGGTGTCAAATAGCAGCACTATAGCGTAGTAAAATTTGAACATATCACAATTGTTTCACAATACTTTATTTAGTACAAAGTGTTGTCAAATAGTGGGCATAGTGATGCTATAGTACTGCAACATAGTATAATTTAAATAAAATGGTATAATCCTCAATTCACATTATTGGTTCAATATTTTTACTAACGAGACAAAAATATTTGTGATATTTTCAATTTTTGAGTTATTAATGTTTTTAGCTAACTAATACTTTGTTTTTGTTGCAGAATGCCTTTCAACTAACATATTTTGTGTGCATATGGGTAGGAACCATATTTCCACTTTAAGTATTGTTTTTTTTTTTTTTCCGTCTAGGTTGATTATGGTTAATGGCTAACAATGAATGATAATTTTTTAACTAGCAGTACTCTTTGGGCTGATCAGTTGTTTAAATTTGTTTTACAAACTTTCAATAATCAAAGAAATTTTAAGGTATGTTTGATATGAAATTCTCTTTTGCAATAAAATGAATTTCATACTTACATCTAAGTATTACCACTATAAACTAATACTTGATGAACTTATGTGGTTTTGAAGGGTTGGGAAGGTGTGCCTTTGCAGCTACATCACTCTCCCACTACATGCTCTTGTTACTTAGGTACATGATGATCAAAATCATTCTTTGATTAAGCTTTTTGCCCGATACCGATATGTGTCTTTCTCGATGCCACTAAGAATGTGCTGGAAAGCTACCTTAGATAGCCTCCTAGTGTGTTAGTCTTGCATCGACTAGAAATATGGTCTAAAAACCAATTGTTATAATGTTTTGTTAGCCCTCACCTTATACATTGTTTTGTATGATTGAGTTCGATCATAAGTTCAAGTTTTAAGATGGTATTCGAGCTTATCATTTGTCAGTTGTCGAGTCAATGACATTGTCCACACTCCATGATATATGTTAGTTTTTTTTTTCAAAAGTTATTTTAGTTGTATTATGAATTTTTGATGATATTCCATACAATACATGTTTTGAATATGATGATACTATCATCATTTACCATCATTTATACTTGCAAGTTACTAAGATTTCAAGATGGACTAATTGACTACATTTTGCAGATGGGTTCAACAATGAAAAAATCAATATTTATTCTTGCAAGTTACTAAGATTTCAAGATGGACTAATTGAATTTTGTCATATTTGTAGGCATGTTGCCGTTTTATGCTATTAACATAAATGTTGTGATTTTGTTCATAGATTCATCATTTTTTGTTTTAGTGATTTTGAATTTATATTATATCGATATTTTTGATTGATTTAAATGAATTAATATTGTCTTTTTTAAGTAAAAAAACATAGCACTGTGAAAGAAAAAAAATACACCATTGTTATTTTCAAACCCTAAAAGATAAGATCGATAAGCTCCATAATATGATTTACGTAATGGAAAAAAACATAGGTTTTTATGTTATATCTCAACTAAAAAAATTGTTATGTTAAACGTCTTGTCTCGAGTTCGAACTCAATGTCTCACAGTTGTGTGTGAATTTATGACTGTATTTATTATATCTTCTACTGATTAGAAAAAAACAATATCATTATGCCAACTAGATTCAAACTTGTGAGATAATGACTTAAATTAGACTGTAACGACTTAAATGAGAATGGTTAGATAAAAATAAGAAGAAAAAAATGAAATGAATATGTATCTCGTTTCAAATCGACATCAATCATATCAATATTTTATACATAAAAACAAGGAGGATCGTAAACTATTATTTTTGAAGAGCTTCGTCAACCGTTGTGAATTTTTTTGATGCTAAGTACTAATTAATTCATAGTGAATCGCTAATAAAAATGGTCCCCTGTATAACTCACCTAGTAAACCAATTTTGTTTTAAATCCACATTTGAAAGAAACAAAGTATTTTTTAGGGTTTAAAACAAGGGTTTGACTTCCTTGTACTTGTTAGCTCTAAATTTGATTTCTCTTTATATATACTAACATCCACTATTTTTTTTATTCATATAAAGTGTGTCCATAAATTTGTTATACTTTTTATATAATTTATTTTAACTTTTGCTGTAAAAAAATAACTTATGTAAAAGTTATAAAAGTGAAACAAGTGATTGGATAAATTTAAAAAAAAAAAAACTGTTAAAGAGTAAAATTAGTAATCAAACAGGCCACACAAAAATAGTCTATTCCCTCAATCTATCTAATTTTTTCCAATATATTTTGTTGCTCCCCACTCATTTTTTCCTCGTTTTTTTTTTGGAGTTATGAGTGAAAGAGAGATGAGATATTTGGAAGATAATGAAAGAAATAAAAAGATATACGATTCTTTCTTTTTTTTAGAGAATTTTTTAGAGGAAAATGACGAAAATACTTGTGAGTAATTTATTTATTTATTTTTTAAAAGTTATATAAAGAGAAGCAATGAATTTGAATTTTTTTTTTCTTTCAAAATTTACAAAAACCTAATAAAACTCTCCTCCAATTGCCTTTTTTAAGTTCTCATTTTGGAGAGGTTTAGTCCAATGCAAAGGCAAATCTATTGCGGTAGTAGGATGTGCACCAGCACATCTTGAAGTTTGAAAAATTGAACTACTATTCTTACATATTTACATTTTGACTACCCTTATTTTTTATATTTGCGCCTTCATTCTTCAATCATCTCATTAATTGCACAGGTGTGCAACTCAATGCACCATTTACCTTTCTTTCTTGTTATCAAATCTTTAAGTAAAAATGGAGTGTAAATGTATCATATGATTATCCTAACATCTAATTACGTTAGACAACTTGAATTAATCAGCCGTCATTTGCAGCATTTTAAAATATTATTAAAAATAAAAAATAAATTATAAAATATTTGTGAGGACAATATAAAAATTCAAGAACACAATTTTTAGAAATACAAATTATCGTATTAAAAACCTTATAAAAAAATCTAATGGGATAAAACCACGATAAAGGAATTTCATGTGATATGACTGCAACAATATTATATATTACATATAAATATCGTCGTTATTCCATTGATATTACATCTAATTCAATACATTTGACCACCAAACTAATATAATTTCCATGTTATATGAGAGTAACACATAATATTATATATTACATATAAATGCTTATTAATTATTTCAATTTATCTCTTTTTTTGCATTTTTCTTTTTACTTAGTTTCTCATTAATTCGTCTCTATAGACTATGGCTATCACTAATTATTTAATATCAATGATAATTTTTTCTCTAAATTTCAAATGTTAAAGAATGTAAATTACAATTCGTCAAAAGGAGTTATTGTAGGTTACAAAAACTTTAAGAGATATTATTTGAAAAAGAATATTTATTTTAATAGATATAAACGTCAAAAATTATAAATTTATTAGTTAAAATTATTACACCCAAATTTAATATTATATATATAATTTTTATAATGTTAATATTTATGTTTTATTTTTATATTAGTAGATTAATTATTGATGAGGTTAAAATTTATACCTCTTGTCTCCAAGTCTTGGATTTGCCATTGGTTTAATGAAGAAAAATATAATCATATGTAAAATGTCTTGTTTAAAAATATTTTATATTTCATTTCTTAAAACGTGTGCTCATTAGACATTGATACGTTAGTCTTGAAGATAACTATTGTCATTGAAGAAGAAAAATCTTTGTTATTGAAGATTGCATTTTTGAAAATAAAAAAAAAATTGACAATTTTTATTATTTCTATTAATATAGATATTTATTTATTTTGAATGTCGTTTGCCAGTTTATTAACAAAAATAAAATAGCACAAATTTTAAAAAGTAAAGTACAAAATAATTTCACAAAATAATGAATCATAAACTTCTCTTTTCTTTTACTTTCTCCTTTATTTTCAAAACTACAAGCTCCAATTAAGTATTTTTCTTTCTATTTTGATCCCTTAATTTATAAATATTAAACACTTTGATATATGAAATTTTTTTCGTTCCATCTTAGTCCATTCATTTATAAAAGTTAAGCACTTTAGTCTCTTTAGTTACAAAAACTAGATACATTGACCCCTTAATTTAAAATAGTAGACCATGATAGACATTGTCAAAGTGTTTAACGTTTATAACTTATATACCAACATGTCTACAATTTGTAATTTAATGGACTAAAATATTTAATCTTTATAATTTAAGGGACGAAAATAAAACCAAAAGAGTTTTAGGAAACAAAGTGTTTAACATTTATAACTTAAAGAACTAAAATAAAATAAACCGAAGTGAAATCTACGAGTAATTTAAAAGATTAAAAGTAAAATTTAACTAAAAATAATTACATGGCGGCATACTAACCTGCAACCCGTTTAGGATTGGGCTAGAATAACATTTTTTAGAGGATTTTACCCTATACCCTCATAACTCAACCTGCCACCTCCTCAAACACATGAAAAAATAATTTTACCCTTTCAACAATTTATAATAAGTTTTAAAGTTGATGGTTTCAGAAGTTTCACATTTTCCAAACTTTCAGAAGTTTTAAATTTTTGAAACAAAGATTACACTTCAAAAATTTGAAAGTTTACAAATCTAGAAAATTTCAAAAGTTTTCAAATATGTAAAGTTTCGAAAGTTTCTAAATATAGAAAGTTTCAAAAGTTTCTAAATATAGAAAGTTTCAAAAGTTTCTAAATATAGAAAGTTTCCAAATTTGAAAAATTTCGAAATTTTTCTATTTCGAAAGTTTTGAATTGTTTGAATGTTTCGAAAATTCTGGAATTTTTCATTTATGAAGTTTCAAATTGTTCGAAGATTTTAAAAATTCTGGAAATTATCATTTCGAAACTTTCGAATATTCTTAAAAGTTTATGTTTCTCAACTTTAAAATTTTCGAGTACCACTTACTTTAGATTTCGAAGATTTTGAAAGCTCCGAAGGTTAAGGTAATTTGTCTAAAGGTTCGAAAGAGAGGATGGAGAAATAAAAATTAAAAAAATTGAATGTTTTATAGATAATTAAAAAAAATTTAATTAAACATATTTAAGTGAACAGTGTATTTTTTTTATTTTTTTATTTTTTTATCTATTTTAAATTAGCCTTTTTTTAGTCCGATCTGACTAAGTAGTTAGATTTGACGGCCCTAGCTAGTGTGGAATTTGCAATTATCGATTATCGACAACTTCTGTCTGGTCTTCTCAGTCTCTTTCTTACTTGACTTTAGAATGAATATTGTCCACCATACGTAGCTTATTTGTCTTGTTTTGATTTAGATTAGATTAAGACTCCCGATTCAATTTTATCTTCACAATATACGATGGAGCACTTTTCAAAAGCCATTTGTGATATATCAGCCACTAATAATTAAAATCGATTGATTTAGGGGTGAACTTGTTTTCTTCTCCCGGACATGGATATCATCAACAAATGCGTGATTAGAAACTAAACAATTGTTAGGACACAAACTAGCAACACAATTCAAGCATCATAGTTAATAAAAATTACTGTCGAATTAAGAATATAAAAAATTACTGTCGATACAATTAGAGGCCCGCGTATAAAATTAAAAAAAGAGTAAAGATTATTTTTCTTTATTCTTAAATGTGTAATGTGTTGTCGGTATTTGAATTTATTAAAATTATAAATATATTTTAAATGTTTTTTTTTTATTATTTTACATATCAAATTGATTAAAAAAATATTTAACAATTAAATTAACAAACTACATACACATTTAAAGACTAAATTTGATTATTAAAAGACACATTAAAGAATATATTTAAAATCTATTATTACAATATGTCACATATTTAAAAAATATCAAAATATAGTGGATATACAATTATAACGTAGACTTATCTTAATTTTTTCTCTTTATCATATTATTTATATTTTAGGATATTAAGTAGTAATTTTTTTTCTTCAAAAAAACAAGTGTAGGCGATTGCATACACAAACTAGAACATGGGTTCGTCCCAGGATACAATACTAAATTTTACCATTTGAGTATTTTCAAAAACAAGCATGGTATGTGTCGTTGCACACAGGGGCGGATCTATGTAGAGACAAGGGGTGGCCGTGGCCACCCCAAACTTGTGAACTCGAACTTGCCTCATCTGCTTAACCGCTCCTCGCCGCCTCTACCCCGCGTCGCTCAAACTTGTGATTCACCGATTCACGCTCATATGACATACACGCTCAATCTTTCTCAAACTTGCGATTTACTCTCATTTGCTTAGCCGCTCCTCTGCTCACTGCCTCTGCCTCCTAATTGCGTCGCTCCTCTGCTCGCCGCCTCTGATCAACTCCGCCTTGGCAGTTCGTCAATCGTCAAAACTCAAAAGGTTCAAATTTCAATTTCGTATTTTTTGTTTATAATCAGAATTGATGTTTGGAGTTTTGATTTGAAGTTTTGTTAATGCTTATTTGGAGTTTTGATTTCGAGTTTTGTTAGTTGTGAGTTTGGAGCTTTGATATGAAGTGTGGAGTTTTGATTTAGAGTTTCAATTAAATGTTAATATTGATTTTTGTTTGGAGTTTTTGTGTTGCATATAAGGTGTTTGATTTTATGTCTATATAAAGTATTTGAGTTTTGTTGTTGCAAATAAGGTGTTTTGATTTTATGTTTCCTAAATTGGTTGATTTAAATAGGTTTATGAGAATAAAGAAGAGTAAAAGAATTGTTTGTTTTCGAGTTTTGATTTTGAGTTTTGTTTGTTTGAAGTTTTTGTTTATTTCAAATTAAATGTTATTGCTGATTTTTGTTTAGAGTTTTTTTTTTTTGCATGTAAGATGTTTGATTTTTTGTCTATATAAAGCGTTTGAGTTTTTATGTTGCATATGTTTGATTTTTGTTTCTATTTAATTTTCACTAAAAAGATATTTTATGTTTCTTAAATTGGTTAATTTAGAGAAGTTTATGAGAATGAAGAAAAGTAGAAGAATTGATTCTTTTTTCAAGAGAAAAATTTGTGATAATGAAAAAGATGAAGAGTGAAAGAAAAATTTGATGTCGGTCACTCCATGTTTTTTAGTCAAGCTCCGCCAATTGTTGCACATATCTTGTATAGCCTAAATTAATAAGAATAAATATTAATTTTTAGAAATAATCTTAATGGTAGAATAAATATATAAAAAAAATTGAAGTTTTGCATTAAAGTAAATATTAAAAGTAGTCATCCATAACAACGGTTGGTCTAGTGATCTATTAGACTTAAGTGCGTTATAATTACCATCGTCATCGACAAAAGTTCAATTTTCTCGCAATTGATCGAAATAGCTTTCAAAATCTGGAGGTAGTTCACAAAATCTTATCAAAATAAATTTAGTTGATATAAAAATTGTATACTTCACTTAAAAAAAAAAAAGTAAGAATATTTAGTTTGGAAATATAATTTCATAATTTTATTTTTTAATTTAGAAAACGCTATTCATTTATTCAAATGGATAAAATACGTTGATATAACATGAATTCAAATTTGCTAATACAAGTTAAAGTTACGAACAAAATAACAACATCTAAGTTAATAACACAAAACAACAACATGCTTACCAATATGATAAAATTCAAGTGCTCAAAATATTTATGCACTCAGATTTATAATGTTGACGACATTAAAGTTATTGATTGAAATTTGTATTAGATCAAAACTACTTTGTCAATTTAAACCAAATAAACACCACAACAAGATGAGAAAATCAAACACCATTACACTTAGACGATAAAATCACATAAAAATACAAAAGAAAAACCAAATATATGTAAAAATCACTTAATTAGATAAAATGAGAAACAAAAACAACTTGAAAGCGTGATTTGTGGGTAAAAAAAATCATAAATCACCCATCTTTAATGGATGAAGAGGAATTGAGATGTTTGCACGGTGTTGCGGAAGAGAATTTCGTAGTCTTATTGATTTTTGTTTTGTTAATGTTACATATTAATAAATTCACTATTTAAAGTTGAATAAATATATCATTTTATGAAAGACAATACAACAACGTTTTTTTGACAAGCGCTATGGAAAAAGCGTTGTTGTAGGGTCATATAGGGTCACATATTAGAGCACTCTTTGGAAAAGCGCTGTAAAAGACTTTTAAAAAATAAAATAAGGAGGTCGTTTACAACACTTTTGGACAAACGCTTTAAAAGGTTTCTAAAAAAGCGTTGTAATAAACTTTTAAAAAATAAAATAAGGAGGTCTTTTACAGCACTTTTGGGCAAACGCTTTAAAAGGTTTGTAAAAAAGCGCTGTAATAGGTTTTTAAAAAATAAAATAAGAAGGTCTATTACAACGCTCTTTCAAAAAAATGTTGTAATAAGGTTTTATATATAACAGTAAACCTGTCAAAGATCTGCACTTTCAAATAATTAAAGGACATATTAGCGCGCTTTTTGGAAAAGCGCTGTAATTGACTTTTAAAAAATAAAATAAGGAGATCTTGTACAACGCTTTTGGACAAGCGCTTTAAAAGGCTTCTAAAAAAGTGCTGTAATAGGCTTTTTAAAAAATAAAATAAAGAGGTCTTTTACAGCGCTCTTTCAAAAAAGCGCTGTAATAGGCTTTTATATATAACAGTAAACCTATCAAAGACTTGTGCTTTCAAATAATTAAAGGACCTATTAGAACGCTTTTTGGAAAAGCGCTGTAATAGGCTTTTAAAAAATAAAATAAGGAGATCTTTTACAGCGTTTTTGGACAAGCTCTTTTGGACAAATGCTTTAAAAGCCTTCTAAAAAAGTGTTGTAATAGACTTTTAAAAAATAAAATAAGGAATTATTTTACAGCGCTCTTTCAAAAAAGCGTTGTAATAGAGTTTTATATATAACAGTAAACTGTGTTTTAGTTTTCTCTTTATTACATAAACTTCACTACGCTTCAGTGTCCTCCTCCTCTTCATTATCATTCTCATTGTGAATCCTACTATCCATACAAACCATATTGTTAATCATCTCCATTGCAAACAATCTCTATATTTGTTACTATCCCTACGAACATACTTTTCTCATTGCGTACCCTACTCTGTCCTACGAACCGTTCGTATTTCTGCGCATTCTCGTTGTTCCTTCTTAAACGAAGCCGTAACCCTACGAGACCTACGTATTTCTTCGCACTCTTTAAGTATTGTACTTATTTATTCATTTATTTCTTACACACACACACACACACACACACACACATATATATATATATATATATGTAATGTGTGTTAATGCTAATAATCATATTTATTTGATAGTGCTTTACAAGTTTTCCGAGCTCAAAGGGGTGCTACAGTGTCGATGCAAAAGTCAAATAAATCGCATGAATTTCAATAAAGGTTTGGAATATATGCCTTTAAAATTTTATTAACAATCAATGCACATATATTTATTGATTTATATGTTTTATTTTACAGTGTCCTCGTCAAACTAACAACATAGACTGCAGATACTATATATTGTGATTCATGAAGGAGATTGTTGATATAATCCCAGAAAGAGATCTAATTGAAATAAAGGAATGCATTTATTACAACGCTTTTTTGAAAAAGCGTTGTAAAACTAGTACAACAAGCAGCGCGTTTTTAGAAGGGATTTACAACATTTTTTTTTATTTTAAAGAGTGCTGTTGTATCTTTTTACAACGCTAGATAATACATCGCTTAATTTTTTGAAAAAGTGCTGTAAATGACTAAAGAAAACGCTGTAAAATACTATTTTTCGCGTAGTACATGTTAGTTATTTTGTTTATTGAACTTTGATTTCGTACAAAAGTAAAGTTAACATATGAGTCACTTAAAACAACAAAACCATCCAAATTAAATGTCAAGTTAGTTTTTATTGTTAAAAATATGGTTTTCACTATAATTTACACCAATCATTTCAACCATTGGTCTTTGAAGAACTACTCGGTAAGTTAGGAAATTATTATATGCCATAAGGTAGTGAATGTAAAATGGAAATTAAAATAGAAATGAAAAAAACGATTATTTAAGAATATAAAATAAAAGAATTAATTATATTTTTTTAACTTTATGTGATTGTTGATATTAACCATAATAATAAATATTTATTATAGAAATAGAATAATGTGTAAAGTATTCAAATATTATACTAAACTTTATCTTAAATATGTTAACATAATGTGGATGTCAAGTCATAGAAGGAATAAAGACAATGCTTAATCTAAAGATAAAATCTTGAGAGAAAAAATTATTCACTTTCATTCAGTTAACCTTTCTATCTTCTTCGCCATTGTTTATTTTTCAGGCCAGTGTGGTTTGCTTCAGCCACTGCTTTTTTCAAGCGACACCTTTGAAATTGTAAGGAAAATTTCGAAATTATAATCTTTAATAGCTATATTAATGTCGCAAAATTAAATAATTTTATGTATCACTTGATCAAGTGGTTGCAATGTTTGAGTTTAATGCATTTGTTAGCCATTAAACTAATGCATTTGTTAAGTTACTAAGGGTTACAAACTTTTTCAAAAGTTGTTTTCTTTCACCAATTGGTATGAGTTTCTCTATAAATAGAGACAATTTAGAGACATAAGAAGAATAAAAATTTCATGTTTACATGAGTCAAATTTCTATCAAAAATATTTCCGAGTCATTTATTCTTTTCTCTAATACATGAGAGTAAATAAAAGAATTTTATTAAGTAAACTATTATTGATCGATAGGCTTGATATGAATATGTAATTGACTTCAAGGATTCCAAAGTATCCTGAAGGAGATTTGCCGGTTAATCCGTTTGCATCCAATATATATAGATTGGTGGGACTAATCGAACATAAAGCTTAGTGTGATACACACGCTTTAGAATTTATTTATGCAACGTTCATTATCATCAATTCACCATTTTCTTGTTTCAGATTTACAACATACCCCAACAAAATTTCCAATAATCTTTAGGTTTGATTTTGGTTTCAATTTATTTTTTAACAATTGCTGCTCTTTTAAAGAAGATGAACAATCACATATTTATGACTATTGTAAAAGGTACATAATTAATTTATATTAATATATGATATGGTTGATATTTATATATGAAGTTAAAGATAATATATTCATTTTGGATTGCATGCCCTGTTGCGGACTTGCTAGCATATATAATTGATGATGATTTTATTGTGATTTATATATGCATGACTTTTGTTTGTTGGGATTTTGAAAATTAGTTTATACCTTGATTTTTATTAGTGGCATTGTATAAATTTGACTCTTGGCTGATATTTTGGTTTCAAATCTTATATTTTAAAATTGTTGACAAAATGAAACACAAAATTGGAATGATAATATGTTGTAAAAATTATATTGAGCCTTTTAGTTTTGGAAACAAGATTGACGTAGATGCTAATTACCTTGATCGTAGATCATAAAGTTTATATGGCTCTAAATTTCTAAGGTTTTATAAAATACTCACAATTGTAATGCTACAACGAGTTCATGTTTTGATACTAACAAGTATGTTTGATTTATGATGCATGCTTGTGTACTAGTTTATTATTAAATTAGTGTAAGTAACTTCATAAATATCAAGTGTGGTTTTAATTGGTTCATGCAAAAAGTTTTATTTTTATTTAGAATGGACGATCTCATAGTATATGTGCATGATAGTATGAAAGTAGTTGTGTTTTATTTGCCTTGATATTGAAAATGAATTATATCTATTTTGAATTATTGTAAGTTGACAAATGTTCATGGAAGAAACTGATAGAAAATGTTAATGATTTGATTCATTGTATATTTTCTATTGTGATACTTATTTGGATTTACCATAGAACATATTTAATTATGAAACTTGAATTAACAATTATAATTCATGGTGCATGTATTAGTTAAAATATAACTAAGAAGAAGCAATTTCTTTAACATAAATGAAATGAATTCTTATTTGTTAAGGAGTAGACGACTTACATGTTTGGGCCCACCTTATGATATTTGATTATGAGAAATTTTCATGATCATGCTTTGTTAGATTGTGGCATATATACTTAATGCATTCAATGTATTATATCTTATACTTGGATATATTGAAAATGGAATTAGAATTTTAAATTGAGATACTTACTAAATATAGTAAAAGGTAGAATAACATGAAAGTTTATGTATGTGATAATTGAGATGCTTATTAATTGTATGTGATACAATGTAAAGAGATTAAATGATAAAGGTGTCATTGTTTAGTGATATTTCATCAACACCATCAAAAATATATAAAAGGTGTAGCTAGGTGGATCGATCCATGTTTAAAGTTTATTAAAGTTAAAAGGAATCTTGCAATTCTTTGATGAAAAAGTTTATAAGTATATGATGTCTTTAGATATGACGTTGAAGTCATTATAGGCATCATATTGGGGATGTGATACAAACTCGTATCTAAATAATCATCCATGGTGGAAATGATCAACTCACACTTGAATAACATCAAGTCGTGAGTTCAATGATAAAAGTATCATATTCGAGTGATTGAAGTACTTGATAATATATACATCCTAAAGGGTAAAAGTACTTGGACCATAAAATGAAAGTGGTAGAATGAGATATTCTCTTAATGGACATATATCATATATTTGCAGGAATGTATAATTATGAGTGCATTTCTAATATAGTCCACCTATATAAGTATGAAATGGGTTGATTCATAGTGTTCAAGGGTTTGACTCTTAAATTCTCATGAAGATGATATGAGACCCAATGTCTTATCAAATGTGTCATATTTATAATTCGATCAATGGTAATGAGATTTCATGTGTACGTTATGCACACTTGTTCTAATGAATAGCTAGTTCAAAGCTTGTCTACCTATCTATTTAGTGATGATTGAAAACATAATTTACTAAGTAATGATTCAAATTGTAAGACACCTTTATCTAAAAACATGAGATCTTTATAACGAATTTAAATATATTTTGAAAATGGTAGAGGATTGTGAGAGGAATTTCTAAAATATATTTGGAATTCTCTAATAGCTATATTAGTGTTGCAAAACTAAATAAATTAATATAGCAAAATTAAATAAATTAATGTAGCAAAACTAAATAAATTAATTTAGTAAAACTAAATAATCTAATTGTAATGCTTAGGTTTAATGCATTTGTTAGCCATCAAACCGAGACATCTGTTAAGTTACCAATGGTTACAAATTTTTTCAAGGGTTGTTTTCTTTCAACAATTGGTATGAGTTTTTCTACAAATAGAAGCACTTTTTTGAGATAGAAGAATACAAATTTCATGTTCACTTGAGTCAAATTTCAGTCAAAAATATTTCTGAGTCATTTGTTCTTTTCTCTAGTGCACGAGAGTAAATGAATGACCTATATTATGCAAACTATTATTGATTGATAGACTTGATATGAATGTGCAATTCATTTCAAGGATTCCAAAGTATCCTGAAGTGGATTTTCCAGTTAACCCGCTTGCATATAATGTACATAGATCGAATGGGAGAATCAAATCTAAAGCTTCGTGTGATACACATGTTTTGGAATTTATTTGTGCAACCTTCATCATCATCAATTTCATATTTTTCTTGTTCAAGATTTACAACATACCCCAACAAAAGTTCCAACAGAAATCATCATCATTTAAGGTAAGTTTGTCTCTGTCTTTATATTTATCATTGTCAATGCATTTTTCTCATTTTGTTGATGCCTTCAAATTTGACATTTTTTATCATTTGTTGATTCATTTGAAGTTTGAATTTTGCTCATTCAACAATTTGTGTTGATGATTTCAAAGTTTTTATCATTTGTCACTGATTTTATATTGGCACATGAAGTATTGTTTTCTGGTTCCTTGGACCAAGTAGTGACCTTTGGTGTTGGTGTATGGCTCTTGTTTATTGTTTTTCACCTCTATTTATGTTGATCAATTTTTGTTATTGCATTTTGTTAGATGCCTTTTTTTAAGCATTTTTGTAGCTCTGTTATTATTTTTTTTTTCATTTGATGATTTAACTTCCTTTGATTCTTGTGTTGGTGATCTTTATGGTGTTAGCAACTAAAGCTTATAAAAAAACAATTAGTTAGATGAAAACTTCATTAAAACAACGATCAAGCCTTATTTAGCAAAGATAACAAAAATTGCATAGAAATCAATTTTTCTAGAAGCGTGTGTGTTTATTGTCGATGCATTATTTGGATTGATTTTATGTTGATGCATTTTCGGTTGATTCATTCTTAGGTTGGTTTAAATAAGATTGGTTTTGCTTCATGGAGGAAAATTTGAAAGAAATGAGATTAGAGAACTTCAATATGTCAATGATAAAATTGATGTGAAATAAGGGATTAACCCAAATGAAATCAAAATGATTGATCTTCATGATATGGTCAAAGAAATTTTTAAATATGGTTGAGACCAAAACGGTTGAATTTGGATCATTGGGTTGAAACCTATATTATGTGATACTAATATGCGTCAATTAGTGATGGATGCAAAGGAGAATAACAATGAAGTGGATATATATTTTTACCACTCTATAATTGAGGACCCAAAGTTAGTGATTCTAACTAAATAAGAACTTGCATAACTTGAAAGAGCTATGGATTTTGCAATTTCACACAATTCTTTGCTAAATGAAAAAAACAAGTTACAAATGTTGAAAAAGGGTTGCAAACGTTGAAACAAATACTGCAAATGTTGAAAAAGAAGTTGCAAATGTTGAAACAGAGACAACAAATGTTGAAAAAAAGAGGCTGCAAATGTTGAAATAGAGATCAGAAATATTGAAACAGAGGATGCAAATGTTTCTACAAATGTTGAAGGGTTTGAGACAACAAATGTGGCTATGGAATGTTGAAGGGGATTATGCGCCAAATGTTAATGGGACTGATTTGAAAAAAAAAAGTGAAAGGGAAAAGGAAAGGGGAGGTAGATAGACTTGTGATCAGAAGTAGTAGGAATACTCAAGTGAAAACAAAATCTAAGATTAGGTCAACACCAATTATGTTGGATTCCTTTAGTGATGACGATGATTTGGACTAAGGTGGATACCACCAATATATTCTGGGGCATATAGATGATTATGTTAAGGAAACAATGCCTATGCATGAAAGGCTTACAAATAAAGGACAAGAACATGAAAGTCTTCCAAACAATGAAGGTTATAAATATGAAGAATTAAGGACTATGACTAGCACTAATGAGAAAGTGGAAAACCAATTTTCCCTCACTTCAATGAAGCTGTTGGGTTTGGTAATGTAAGCTTGGAAATTTGGAAGAAATTCAATACATTGAAATTATTTAAATATGATTTCACAATTTACTTGGGTAGGGAAATCAAATGGGTTAAGAATGAACTAAAGAGGATAAGTGGCAAATAAGCGCTGTAAAAGATGCATTCTTATTTTAGTTTTATTAAAAAACATTGTAAATGAAATTTTTAGAAAGCGTTTTTTGGTTTTTTATGGCATTTTTTAAGAAAGCGTTGTCTTTTAATTTATTTTCAAAATCATTTTCATCTAGAATCAGTTTACAATCAGTTCACACAATAACAAAACATATTCAGATATATATTCAGAATCAGTTCACACAATCAGTACTCAAAAATAGAACTATATAACTTAACTTTATATATTAATTTACACAACAACAGAACATATTCAAATACATATATAACTTAACTACATATACATATTTAGATATTGTACAACAACACATATTCATATACATATTTAGATATTGTGCCATATACATATACATATAACTAACTTATCCTACACAGAACATAGCTAGCTACCATATATTCAGATCCCTTGCAACATGCTATTTCCTAGAAAATCAAATAATTTTCATTTCAAGCAGATATTGACACCAGTCTTCCTTTAATTCAATTAGATCTTTCTCAGAGTATGTTGAACTGAATTTGTCAAAGTACTATGCAATATAAAAATTGAACATAAATAAGTTTGAATCAAATATATACATAATTTATATATGAAAATTAAATAATGAAAATACTGTACCGTTTCTGGGACAGTAGTTTGATTCCTATCAATAATCTCCTTCATGAATCGCAAATACATAGTACCCATAGTCGATGTTGTTAGTTTGACGAGGGCACTATAAAATAAAACATATAAGTCAATAAAATATTTGTGCATTGATTGTAAAGGCATATATTTCAAACCTTTATTGGAATCCATGTGATGTTATTAGACTTTTACTTCGACACTCTAGCACATCTTTGAGCTCGAAAAACTTGTAAAACACTATCGAATAAATAAATTTGATTATTATAGCATTAACAAATACATTAATTATATATATATATATATATATATATATATATATATATATATATATATATATATATATATATATATAAGAAATAAATGAATATTACTTACGTGTCGAACATAGTCTTTATATTGGAGTGATTGTTGTAATTGCTTTGCAAGGGATCCAAATAGTATATAACTTCAGAGGTTGCATTGATTGCAAATAGCACCTAATGTGCCCTACAACAACCAAAATTTGGTTGACAATTTTGTTTACACAACTAATAAATTAAGATCTCATAAATTAAAAAAGATATAAATAAATAATATATAATTGCGTACCCTGAATTATATGGTGCAAAGAACAACTTATCCTTCTCTATATTTCCTAATAAGATATCTACAATGTATTTCTTTACATTCACTGGATCGAGTTTACATATCGAAAGCTTATGCGGAGACAAGAATTAATATCTATTTGACAATCTGCGCGTGCACACCAACTTCCCATACAAAAACCTTCAATGTTGGAGCTGGTCCGAGAGTTGCTTGTCTTTTTTCGTCCTCACCAAGAGTGCCACTTGCTCTGATAGGAGTTTGAGCTTCTCTAATACTTTCTCATTGGATGGATTTTGGCGCTTCTCTTGTGAAAAATAGCTTTTAGGAGTTACGCCAAATCCTTTCCTCCTCATGAGACCGAAATATTCAGGAACATTAAACACTTTACCGAGAATGTCCCTGCAACTAGCTTTGTTGTCCTCTTAATTTTCTGAACTTTGTTCGATATTCTCCTAAAATACATGTAGGATTAAAAAGATAAGTTCAATATCATTTTTAAAATACAATATTAAAAAATATTAAAGTGATAATATTAAAATGATAAAATGCAATATTAAAAAATATTAAAGTGATAATATTAAAATGATAAAATGCAATATTAAAAAATATTAAAGTGATAATATACTTACACAAAGTTCTACTACTTTTTGAATATTTTCGTTATCAATCACTCCATCCTTATTTACACGAGCTTCTTTCCACAAAATATGACGATCCAACATTTAATCAGATTGGATGTCTTGTCGCTATTCGTTAAGATCATAAACAAAATATTAGTTAGAAACTATAGTTTATAATACAAATTCCCTTATTATATAAAAGTGATGTTTAATTACTTACAAGTCTTTGCTCTAGACGTGCATATCCCATACGTGATTTTTTGTATGGGTGCATCATATTTTTTGCCCTCTCGCGATTTGCCTTACTTATATTCTATATATAAAAATAACAATCGTATAAAAATGTAAAATACGTTATGAATATGAATAATAAATCACAAATGCTAATAAATTAATCACTTACCACAAACGAGGGGTCCAAATGTTTTGATACAAATGCACTCCATTCTTCATTTGATATATAATGTTTATATATTCTTGGAGCTTCAACATTCATATTTCTTTCACTATCTTTTAGATAGAAATTTAAGAGGTGAGATCTAAAACCCCGGTGTATTTTCCCGGCAACTCTCAAGACGTAAATCTTTCTCACCTCATCAAGAACAAAAGCAGTCTGCAAGCAAAATAAAGATATAGTTTGAGTAAAGAGTAAAGTATTACAATGGAAAAAATTATAAATGACAAAAGAGTGGATCAAAAAAGTTATTTGTATATCATTCCACAGTATATCTTTCGCATCCTTCAACGCCTTATCTCTCCAATTATCAATGGTAATGGGGACAATCTAACGAACAACAGCCCCAATGTAACTTACAAACATGGAGCTGTTGGGGTCAATTGGTTGACCACTCTCATTCCATCCAACCTAATAAACTCATATAGTAAGTACATGTTTTCAAAAAAGATAAAAAATAAACTGCAAACAGAGTATAGTATACCTCAAATTTTATGCCACTGCTCCTTGCTTTTATGACCTTTTACATTATGGTTGCACCATGTTTGACTTCATTTTCGTAAGTCTTAGTGTTGACAACTTCCTCATTTTGACAATCTAAATCTTTATTGGTATCCATTTATATACAACAAGTTCAACATGCAGTTCAATATAACTTCAACAAGTTCAACATGCAGTAGTCTAAGTACGTATCAGTATAAGTTCAACATGCATTTTAGTGATAACAAAAAATTAATAACATCAATACCTGAATAGTGAGACAAAATACGTAGGAGAAGGAACACGTAGGGTTCATAGCATAAATGCACAGAAATACGGTTCACAGAAACTAAAGTATGGTTCGAAGAAATACGTAATGAGGGTTACGTATTTCAATGAAAAAAGATGGTTTATAATGGGAGAGATGATCATGGATGGAAATATGGTTCAAAATGAGAGAGATGATTGTGGAAATATGGTTCGAAATGAGAGAGATGATAGGATTCGCAAAGGAAGAGAAGAACAATGAAGAGGAGATAATAGTGAAGTTTATGTAATGAAGAGGAAACTGAAGCAGTTTATTGTTATATATAAAACCCTATTACAGTGCTTTTTTAGAAGGTTTTTACAGCGCTTGTTGGAAAAGGGCTCTAAAAGACCTAAGCCTTTTACAATGCTTGTTGGAAAAGCGCTCTAAAAGGCCTCCTTATTTTATTTTTAAAATAGCTCTTTTACAGTGATTTTTCAAATAAGCATTGTAAAAGACCACCTTGTTTTCTTATGTTATATGACTATTTTTTTTAAAAGTCTTTTACAGCGCTTGTTGGAAAAGCACTCTAAAATGCCTTCTTCTTTTCCTGGTGGGATTCACATTTGTTTGTCCATTAACGATACGAAACGATGGATTAATCCAAATTCCCTCATCATGATCATCTCTAAGATATAAACCATCATAAGTTGAATCAATTTCATGTGGTTGTGATGTTGCAAATAAAAGATTATTACCAACATCTTCATCATTATTGTTATCATCACTTATTTTATTAGCCGATAGGACAACATACCATTTATCATCAGTAGGATCTGTGACATATAACACTTGTTGAGCTTGCGACGCTAAAATAAAAGGCTCGTCTTTGTATCCCACCCTATTAAAATCGACAAGCAAGAACCCTGACTCATCAATCCGAACGCCATTATTATTATCAACCCACTTGCAACCAAATATGGGAACACGAAGCATTGTGTAGTCTAACTCCCATATGCGATCGATAACCCCAAAATATGATAGATTGGCATATATTGCGTTTTTGTCTTTTGCACTTGAGACATGCATCGCTTCAGCTACGAGAGTGACTCCGCTATTTTGCATAGTGGTATGATCATCTTGTTCTTTCGTATAAAATGTGTAGCCGTTAATTACATAACCAGTGTAAGAAAAGACATGTAAACTCGGACCATTTGCTAGCCACCTCAATCTTTGTGAAATTGATTCGAGGTCTATATCAAACTTTGACTTTATGTGATTATTTAACAATGTTATAAAACTTTGATTGTTCTCTCGAGTTATCCAATTTTGATTCCTATTCATGTTCAAATGAGATAACTGATCCATATGTATTGTAACATACGGTTGAACCTCATCATCATTGTGCAGAACATACAATTGTGTCTGCTCTCATTTTGTCCTTGATATAGTCATTAGTGTCCTTCCAATTATCCCTTCTCCTGATATTCTTCCTGAATGACGTGACATGGGAAGCCCTATGGATTCAACATTGGATAGATATTCAGTACAAAATTCAGCAGCTTCTTCAACGATGTACCGTTCAGCAATACAACCTTCTGGTCGACTTCTACTTTTTACGTACCCTTTTAATATTTTCATATATCGTTCTATTGGATACATCCATCTCATATAAGCTGGACCACAAAGTTGTGTCTCCTTAACCAGATGAACAGTAAGGTGAACCATTATATCAAAAAACGAGGGTGGGAAATACATTTCAAGCTCACACAAAGTAACAACAATTTCCCTCTGCAATGTCGGTAATTTCTGAGGATCGATCACTTTACTACAAATTTCTCTGAAGAAGAAACATAATCATCGTTAAGGCACGTCGAACTTTTTTAGGTAAAATGGAACGTATACCTATTGGTAGCAAATGCTCCATTAGAATATGACAATCATGGGTTTTCAATCCTTTTAACTTGAGGCCTTTCCAAATTTTTAATGTTTGAAGAGTATCCTTCTGGAACTTTAACTTCGTGTAGAAATTAACATAAAAACAATTTTTTTCCTTTCTAGATAGAGTATGAGCAGCTGGAAGTAGATATGTGTGATTTCCTTTATTTACGGGACCCAATTCATTTCTTATTCCCATATCGACCAAGTCCAATCTTGCATTAATGCCATCTTTAGACTTTTCTGGAACACTGAGTAACATACCAATAACACTATCAAATACATTTTTTTCAATATGCATCACATCGAGGAAATGTCTTATATACAATATCTTCCAATATGGCAATTCAAAGAAAATTGACTTTTTCTTCCACCCAGTTTTGATCAGCTCTCCCGTAAAAGGTTTACCAAATTTATTGGTCAAACCTTGTACTTTTTCAAGTATTTGATATCCAGTCGGTGCTAAAGGAGCTTTACCTTCCTCTGATTTTCCATTGAATGCATTTCTCCACCCACGATACTGATGACTATAAGGTAAAAATCTACGATGTCCAAGAAATACATGCTTCTTACAATGTTTCAACCGCATCCAATTTGTACTCTCTTCACATATCGGATATGCACACTAACCTTTAATGTTATATCTTGATAAATTGTTGTATGTTGAAAAATCATTAATTGTGCCGAACAACATAGCCCTCAAATTGAAACATTTTTTCTTATACCCATCATAAACTTCCACACTTGTCTCCCACATAATTTTTAAATCTTCAATTAAAGGAGTCAAGTATACGTCGATATCATTCCCCGATTGTTTGGGTCCAGAAATTAACAGAAATAACATCATAAACTTACGCTTCATACATAACCATGGAGGTAGGTTATAAATCAACAAAATCACAGGCCACGTGTTGTGTGAGATGCTTTGAAGACCATGTGGATTCATTCCATTAGTAGAAAATGCAAGTCTTGTATTTCTTGACTCTATCTCGAATTCAAGATACTCGTGATCAATTTTTGTCCATTGTGGGGAATCTACAGGGTGTCGATACTTTCCATCTCTAATTCTTTCATCTGCATGCCATGTCAAGTGTTTTGAATCTTCTTCACTACGATACATACGCCTAAATCTTGGTATTATAGAAAAATACCACACAACTTTTGTTGGAGGAGATTCTTTCTTCTTATATCGAGAGACATTGCATTTCAGACACGCCATTAGTAATTCATATTCGTTTCAAAATAAAATGTAATCGTTAGGACACACATGAATCCTTTCGTAACTCATGCCAATAGAGCACAAAACCCGTTTAGCCTCGTAGGTTCGACTGCGAAGTTCATTATCATCTAGCAACATATCTTTTAAGAGTGTTAATAATTATGTGAAGCTTTTATCAGACAAACCATTACTCGCTTTTAAGTTGTACAACTTTAATATCGCCGACAGTCTTGTAAATTTAGTACAATCATTATAAAATGGTTTCTCTACATCACTCAACAAACTCTCAAATATTATAGGACAATCCCGAAGATCTTCTTCAACTTCTTTTTCAATCTATTCAACTCGGTTTGGCCCATATGTATCTGTATTGAAGTCAGTTGAAGCGTATGTCAAACCATTCTCAAAATTAATTCGTTTTTTTTCTCACCATGTCTTATCCAACATGTATAACTTTGATCAATTCCATTTCATACTAAATGTCCTTCCAATTCATCTTCTCTAACGCGTTTTCCAAAACAACATTTTGAACAAGGACAAACGACTCTATTTGGATCTTTTGCATTCTTCACTGCAAACTCAACAAACTCCTTCACTCTATTTTTGTACTCTTTTGACAATGGATTGGCAGACATCCATTTTCGGTCCATATTATATGACCTATATAAATGCAGTTACAAAAATACTAAGCTACTGATAACATTATACCGATATATAGTACACATATCTAACAATTTCAAAACAGAAAAGATTTCAAAACAGAACAGATCAACAAATTTCAAAAAAGAAGAGATGGCCGCACAATATGTAGAGGAGATGAGGGTTCCCAGAGTAGAGGATGAGGGTTCGTAAATTTGTTTTTATTTATTTAAAGTAAATGATTTTTATTTAAAGTGAATGATTTTACAGCACTTGTGTAATAAGCGCTCTAATAGGTCATTTAATTATGCGAATTCGCATGTCTTTTACAACGCTTGTAATAAAAATGCTCTAATAGGTCATTTAATCATTTGAATGTGCATGTCTTTTACAGCGCTTTAATATGTCATTTAATTATTTTAAAAAAAGCGTATGTCTTTTATAATGCATGTCTTTTACAATGCTTGTCCAAAAAGCGCTAAAAATATTATGTGAAGGTGCTTCATTTTATAGCGCTTGTACACAAGCGCTGTAAAACCCTTGTAAACATTATGTGCAAATGCTATATGACCCTACAACAACGCTTTGTCCACAACGATTGTCAAAAAAGCGCTGTTATATGCTCAGTTATTTTTAAAATATATTTACAACAACGCTTGTATTTAGTAAGCGCTGTAAAAGGTGCGCTATAAAATGTCATTTTTGACGTAGTGCATGAGTACTGAAAAGGTTGGAAGAGAAGATTATTACTCAACCAAATATCACACTTGCTAAAGTATTTAATTTTCTTAAAATGGAATTTGGAGTTATCGTAGATGATTCTAGGAATTAGAGATTATGCAAATGAGCTTCTTAAGAGCAACCTTGGATCAACTGCTATAGTTAGTACAATCCGTATGCCAAATTCATCTCCACAGTTTGAGAGGTTTTATGTGTGCCTTGATGCATGCAAAAATGGATTCAAGGTAGGACATAGACCTTTAATAGGTTTGAATGAGTATTTTCTTACATGTTATTTGAGTGGATAATTGTTGTTCATTGTGGGGTAAGATGCTAACAATCAAATATTTGTTATAGCATATGCCATTGTTAATGTTCAAAACAAGGACAATTGAAAATGGTTTCTCATACTTTTGCATGAAGACTTAGGTGACTACATTCAAAATGGCTGGACTTTTTTATTAGTGATATGCAAAAGATAATGTAATTTAATATAATATTATTTTATAGTTTTATTCTAACACGTTAATTTTGTAAGTTTAATTATTGACCAGTGTTAGTGTTTGTATAAGGGCTAATACCTGCCATGTAGGAGGTTATGGCAGGTGTGCCACATAGGTTTTGTGGAACAATTTAACCAGGAAATGGAAAGATAATGAGTTGCGAGGAATGGTTTGGGCTTGTACTAAGTCAACCACAAGAAGTTGATAAGAACCTCAATAGCTTGAAGATGATCCCTATTTTAATAAATTATGATAAATTTTATTTATTGTAATGTGATTTTTAATAATCATTAGTTTACTTTAATTTGAAATTGTAATAGTTTTAATTTATATTTAATTGATGTCATGTATAAGTGAAGATACTTTGCTTCCTTACAAATTTTTTTAATGTTATTTCTTCCATTCATGTCTGATTCTAAAAATTCAAAAGCCTTAATCAATTAGAAAAATGAAAGGAATTCAAATATACAGAGAAAAATTTGAAAAGATAAATTTGAAGTATCAAAGTCGGTTTACAAGGAAGGAGGTTTGAATTGTAAATGTTTCTTTTCAAATATTCCTTAAAAATCTAAAGAATTAACTCAAGAAGGATCTTGGTAAAGAATACAGAAAACGGAGAACGTTCTTGGTTTTTACTAAAAAATGGAGAACATTCTAAGAAATTCAGTTTATGTTTTAATTTAGTTAATCAATCAAGTTTAATAAATAAAGAGATAAGAGAAAGAATATCACACAAAGATGTATCCTGGTTCACCCAAATTGGGCTACATCCAGTCCTCACAACTGTGAGATTTTCCACTAAGTATTCAAAACATAGAACCTTCTTGGTTTTACAGCCCCTAGCCTAGATTAACCTTGATCTGTTACAAGCTCTATATCTTTCAACCCAAAAAGCTAATTAATCACCTATCAATCTTGATAGGATTTCTTACAATCTATCCAAATTATACTTAACTCTTATAGTTTGAGTTTTACAATAATGATGAGAGTGTTTTGATAGAATCTGATATATCTCAACTCTTGTTTGAGATTCAATTCTTTACAAAGAATTCAGGATAATAATAACAAAGTATTATATATAATCAGAACTGAATCTTTCTTGAGAAAATGAGAATTTCAAGTAAGTGAATGTGAATGATTTGTGAGACTTGATAGCACTTAAACTTCTTCATTTTCCCTGGGCATTGGTCTTTCTTTTATAGGCGTTTTGGAGCAATCAATAATGGTCAAAAGAGTTTTTGGTAGTGCTATGTTAGTTTTGACCAAAACCAATATAAATGAATAAGAATATTCCAGTTTTTGAACAATTCTGAAATCTGTTTGAGTGGATTGGGTTATTCGTTTTTGATCAAATTGCCTTTGATTAATGGTCCTCTATGATTCGCATGCATTTTTTGATGTTATATCTTCAACCTTGAGGCATAATTTTACCCAAAACAATTTGAAGAATCATGATGAACTTCCGCATAACAAAAGAGATAGAAATTGAACTTCTGCAGAAATCAAGATTGATTAATAATCTGGACTGTCAGTGCTTGAAATTTTTGGATATTGATGATCAATCTAAAGCTTTAGTTTTGATCATTCTGAATGACTTCCTGATGTCTTGTTCATATCAAGATTAATGAACTTTCTTGACAATTTGTTTGAAGATATTTCATATTTATTTCAACTAGCTTAATTCATGACCTTTTATCTTAATGATTTGAATGCCTTTTTTTGACTGGAATGGATCCTACTTGTTCCTTTTCGAGTATTGATAATCTTAGGATAAAATTCAAAGACGGAGTCGTCCTTGGACCATTGTAAATCTATTGATCTTAAGGCTGTATTGATCAGTGTTGATCTTGGAGATTATTCTCCATAATGTTCTTGTTTAGTTTTAATCTGACTTTCTTTGCTTTTCTTGACTCCTATCTTTCAATGAATTCACTCACATGCACATGTTAAATTAACATAACATTTTAGAATCATAATTAACATTCTTAATTAACCTTTGTTTATTTTCATCAAAACTTTAATTTGAGAGTTTGTCTTAACAATCTCTCCCTTTTTGATGATGACAAACATATTAATTTAGAATTTAATTCTGATTCTAATGTTAATTTTGAAGAGCTTAAAAGCTCCCCCTCAATTTATGCAGTAAGTGATTTTTCACAAAATTTGTAAATCATGCATATAATTTCAACATAAACTTGCTTTTTCATTAATTCATTTGAAGATAGAAAATATCAATCTGCCTTAGCATATTCATATAATCCTAGATACAAAATGATTTCTAAAAACAAGTAAAAACTATTTTAATTATCCCCCTTTGTCACCCAAAAAGGTTGAAGAAGAAAAATCATTTATTTTGCAAGAGATGGAGAAGATCCTTCATAAGAAGAAGATTTTACAAGACTAGGGATAAGCGGAGAAGTAGGAGCAGGATGACGAGGATGAGGCAAGATTCCTAGTTTAGGAGCCAATGAATATGTGAGCCAAGTCCTTAACAAGGTTGTCTCCTGATCTTGCTGAAGCTACCCTGCCATGATGGTCTGAAGGGTTGCCATGATATCATAGTTGAAAGGTTCAGCCATGCGACTAGGAGTAGGGGGATGAGTTGAAGGTTGAGAGGTGGCAACAACAACTGTATTGGATGGGATGAAGGTAATGGAGACATATGGAATAGTAGCAAATGAGGTTGTTATGGAGGGTAAGGTGTTAGATGAAGATGGCTGATGGAGGGTTGTAGTTTCTGGAAGGTTTAAAAACTGGCTTATTCCAAAGATGGAAGAGCTGGTTTTTATGGAGAAACAAAAAGTGGGGATATGGTACTTATAAGATGGTTGGGTAATAAAGTGCCAAGTTCATGAGGAGGAGAATGAATAATTTGAGAGTAGGACATAAATTATGTGGAGGATAAGGTTGAAGGTTGGGGAAAAACAGAGAAAGTGTGAGGATTTGGGATTGCTTCTAGAGAACATTCTCGGTTTGGAGGAGAACGTTCTTGTACAGTTTCAGCTGCTGCATCTGCTGAGCGGTCAGATGTTTGTGGTGAGAAAGGGACTGGTTTAGGGGTAACTTTTCTTCTTGTTGAGCGTTTTCTTTTTGTTGAGCGTTTTCTTTTTATGGAAGATGGAAAATGAGAGATTATGAGAGTAGGTTGTTCAGAAAACGTTTTTCTCATGCGGGAGAGGTTTTTGGTGGAAATTTTTGAAATTTTGATGTGGGATTTTTCAATTGTGAGGGGAATTTCGAAGTGCCTAAAGATTTTGGTTATGATCATTCCATAAGGAACTGTATTTTTCTTATAATCTTAATGGCAGCGAAGATCATATGATGAATGATTATATGAGGAAGGTTAAGATGCTTGCAGTTGAGGAGGTGATAAATAATCAAAGCATCACTTTCAGAGACATACTCATGGCTTCCATGTTGAGGAATAATGGTATGTTGGGTCATGCTATTAAAAACATTGGGAAGGGGTTTTAAATAGGTTGAAACATACCTAGTAGATCCTTCCTGAAACAAATCAGAGAGTATTTTAGTCTAGTTGAGGTTCATAGCTGAATACCATTTGCGTCCAAAGATAGAAGATCCTTTTGTTGGAAGTTGGAGGATGGAGGTTAGGATATCAAGAGTCAGCCGTATCTCTATTCCTATAATGGTGGATATGATTAGAGATTTTTTAGAGAGCGTTTTGGCATTATAGTAGAAGGCCCATACGACATCTGGATAATAGGGTTCAGATGTTTGTAGATATGATTAGAGATTTAATGTTTAATAGCATTTCCATCAATAATGAGTTTGTTAAAGACAACAACTCTGCCTATTCTGATAGGGCATTGAGCCCATTTGTCTTTGAAGACTTTGGAGAGTTTGGAAGGAATAAGAGGAGGAACATTAGGTTTAGATTTTTTGGAGGGATGGGACGTCTGATGAAAGGATTCATATGTTGAGGATGAGGAGCGTTCTAGGGTGGGACAACATTTGGATTTTGGTGACGGAGAAGGTGTAAGAACTGGGGAAGAGTCTCAAATTGGAGAATGTTCTTGGGGATCTGAAGGATGGGGTGGTTTAGTAGGAGAACGTTCTTGAATTGGAGAATGTTCTTCATTTTGGGAAGGAGAGGGCATATGAATTCGAGAACGTTCTAGACGTGGAGAACGTTCTGGAGTTAGGGTTGGGGAACATTGTGGAATAGGAGAATGTTCTGGAGAGGTGGGTTTAGTGGTTTTAAAGTTCTATTTAGGTGCATGTGTTTTCATTCGTTGGGGATTTATGATATTGTTTCTGGCTAGGAATTGGGCAATGGTCATGGTGTTTTTCATTTTTTTGGAACGTGGTGGTGGTTTTTTATTTTGAGAGGAAGACTGAGATGGTTCTTGGGAAGAAGAGAAGATTTCATTTATCAATCTTCTTTTTTGATTTGAGGGAGTTGATTGAGATGGCTTAGAGGGGAATGAAGGCTTTGATGGTGTGACGGGTAGTTGATTTTGTTGGTGTAATTGTTTTCTCTATAGGAGTGTTGTAAGGAGGAGTATCAATTGATTCATCTGTCTCTGAATCAGAGATGATAAAGTATGATGGTTTGAAATTTGATGCTTTTGATGTTCCAATGCTAGATAGAATGTGCATAGAATGACATTTTACTGGAGTAGGGTTTCTTAAGTATAGAGGAACTTGAGCAAGATTGGGAGGAGGAAAAGTATAGAGTGGTGGAAGAATAGTAGACAAAGGATTTGGGTTAAGAGGATTAGGGTTTTTCTCTGGGGATGATGAGAGATGATTTGAGAATGTTGTATCAGATGAAATGTGTGGTGGAGGAAAGGGTGAATGATGAATTTCAAAGTCTGGTGATGGAGAAGACGAGGATGGATAATAGGGAAAGGCATTTTTGCGTGTTGCATGTTTGGTTCTAGCCATTGATTTGTTTAGAGATGGATTAAGATATGGGAGGTTTGAGAAGAAGGATGAAGGGTTATTGTTGTTTGCGTTAAAAAGAAATGGAGTGTTTCGGTTTCAAAACATATTTTTCATTATGAAATCTTGGTAAGGAGAATAAGGTTTTTTGGGGGCAGGAATGTCTGCAATGTGTCAGTCACTTTTGCAAACAAGAAGACACATGTATTAAATGACAAGATTTGCCATTTTTGTTAAAGAGGAAAGGTGATGACGCAAAGGAGAATGTTGGTTGAAAAAAGTAAGATTGTTGTCTTGAAAACGGAGATTGATAATCGTTCTCCGTTTTCTGCAGAAGAAAATTTTAATCAGAATTTTCTGGATTTTTCATGATTTTCAATTTTTCTTTGATCAAATTGAAACTATCCGCGACTAAAGGCTTTGTAAAGATATCCGCAAGTTTATTTTGAGTATCAACAAAGATTAATTCGATTTCTTTCTTGTTGGCATGATCACGAATAAAATGATGTATTATTTCAATGTGTTTTGATCTAGAATGTTGTATTGGATTTTTTGATAGATTGATTGCACTAGTATTACCACAGTAAATTGGAATGTTTGAGTAACTTACAGAGAAGTCTTCAAGTTGATTTTTAATTCAAAGAACTTGTGAGCAACAACTTGCTGCTGAGACATATTCAAGTTCAATGGTTGATAAGGCTATTGTGTTTTGTTTTCTATAGGACCAACTTTTCAATGCTTCACCTAAAAACTAACATGCTCCACTAGTGCTCTTTCTTTCAAATTTATCTCCAGCGTAATCAGCATCACAATAAGTTATAAGATCAAAATACGAACCTTTTCTATACCAAAGACCAAGATTAGTGGTTCCAACAAGATATCTAAAAATTCATTTTACGGCTGTTAAATGAGTTTTCTTTGGTGTTGATTGAAATCTAGCACATAATCTTACTACAAATACGATATCAAGCCTACTAGGAGTTAAATAAAGCAGAGAACCAATCATCCTCTATATTCTTTTTCAGAAACATATTTTCCATTTTCATCTTTTTTTAAAGAAGAGGATGGATGCATAGGAGTTAACATTATTTTTTATTCATTCATTTTGTGTTTGATCAACAAATCTTTAACGTATTTTTCTTGACAAATAAAAAAACCATTTTCATATTGTTTGATTTGTAATCCAAAAAATTACCTTAATTCTCCCATCATGCTCATTTCAAATTCACTTTACCTGAGTTTTGAACATCCTTCACACATTTTTTCATTTGTGGATCCAAAAATGATATCATCAACATATACTTGAACGATGAGTAAGTCATTTTTCTCAGTTTTCTTAAATAATGTGGTGTGAATATTTCCTCTTAAAAATCCATTTTTGATTAAAAATGAACTTAACATTTCATACCTTGCTCTTGGAGCTTGTTTCAATCCGTTTAAAGCTTTTGTGAGTTTGAAAACATAATTTGGTGTAGATTGATCCTCAAAACCAGGAGGTTATTTTACATAAACTTGTTCATTAATAAACCGTTTAAAAATGCGCTTTTAACATCCATTTGAAATAACTTAATGACTTTATGAGATGCATATACAAGAAGTATACGAATAACCTCTAACCTTGCAACTGGAGAAAAAGTTTCATTGTAATCTATACCTTCTTGTTGATTATAACCTTGAGCGACTAATCTTACTTTGTTTCTTATAACCTTACCTTATTCTTCTAATTTATTTCTAAAAACCAATTGTGTACCAATGATGGTTTGATCGCGTGGATAAAGTACCAGGGTCTAGACTTCATTTTTCTCAAACTGCAGCAGTTCATCCTTCATAGCTTCAACCCAAGATTGGACAACTATGGCTTCTTTAATTGATTTTGGTTCCATTGTGATATCATAGCCACGTTGTTTTCATCATTCTTGAATGATTTTCTTGTTTGAATCCCATCAGCTGTATCTCCAATGATTTGAGTTTGAGGATGATCTTCAATTATTCTCCAACATTTTGGTGGAGAATGAAACGGAGTTTGTTTAGCAATCTTTGTTGTTGCATACCAGATTGATTTTCTTCTTCCTCATCCTTTTTACTTATATCCAAATCATCAAACTCATCAAATAATATATGCATACTAATTTCTATAACTTTAGATCTTAAATTAAACACTCTATAGCCTTTGGATTCAGTTGAATAACCAAGAAATATTGCTTTGTCTAATTTTGCATGAAATTTTCCAATAACATCCTCGTTGTTTAAAATATAACAATAACATCCAAAAATGTTAAATTAAGAGATGTTTGGTTTTCTATTTTTCCAGATATAATATGGGGATTTGTTGATGATTTTTCTTATGGTTACACGGTCTAAAATGTAGCAAGAGGTATTAATAGCTTCAGCCCAAAAATATCTTTCAACATTAGACTCTTCCAGGATTGTTCTTGTCATTTCTTGTAATGTTCTATTTGTTTGTTCAACAACTCTATTTTGTTGTGGAGTTCTTGCACATGATAGATTATGAGAAATGCCAAGTTCATCAAAGAAATATTTAAAAGAGGCATTTATGAATTCTCCTCTATGATCGCTTCTTACAGAAATGATGTTGGATTCTTTTTCATTCAGTACATTTTTACAAAATATTTTAAATGCATCAAATGCATCTTTTTTTTGTTTAAAAAATAATATCCAAGTGTATCTTGAGAAATCAACAACAATAACAAAACCATATTTCATTCCTCCTAAACTTGTTGTTTTGATGGACCCAAAAAGATCTATGTGAAGTATTTCAAGAGTTCTGTTTGTGGTTACAAATTTTTTTGAATGAAAACTATTTTTGACCTGTTTTCCTTTGCACAAGCTTCACATATTTTATCTTTATCAAAATTAAGTTTGGGTAATCCTTTAACAAGATCTAATTTTGAGATTTTTGAAATTGTTTTCATACTTATATGTCCATCCCTTTTATGCCATGTCCATTTATCTTTATTGTTAGACATAAAACAAGATATATCAGGTAATTCTTCACGATATAAGACATATAAGTTTTTCTTTCTATTTCCAGAAAAAAGGATTTCTCCAATTTCAGTTTTCTTTATTTCACATATTTTTGGTTTAAAAATAACTTCACACCCATTGTCACATAGCTGACTTATGCTTAGAAGATTGTGTTTCAAACCTTCAACATATTGAACATCAGTTATCTGAGCATAATTAGTGTTACCAATAGTTCATTTACCTTTAATATGAGCATGATTGTTGTTTCCAAATGTAACCAATCCTCCATCTTTCTTGATGAATGTCATGAAGCAGTTTTTGTCTCCTATCATGTGTCTAGAACAACCACTATCCAAGAACCAAGGCTTTCACTTTACATTTGGAAATTCAACCTGCATAAGATGTTATCTCAACCTTAGGTACCCATTTTGTTTTGGGTCCTTGAGAGTTAGTTTTAGAGTTTTCTTTTTTCTTGAGATAGCACATTGATTTTTTATGATCATTTTTGAGACAATGTGAACATTTAACTGTTGATCTTTGAATTGATTTTATAATTTGGGTTTTAAAAGGTTTTAATCTTGATTTTGAAATAGTTCTATATTGTTCTCCTTTTTCCATGTTTTCTAGAGAAAGTTCAGTTTTTGTTTCAGAACATTCTCCGTTTTGAAAACAACTTGGAGAATATTCTCTCTAAGACCCTTAATTTTTAAATTCTAAATTATACAATTTTAGGGTATTTTGTGTTGATTTTCTTAGGCTTTTAGCCTAGTTTTTGGTATTTAGTGAGTTAAATGCCAAAATTATATTTGTGGAAATTGGATTAAAATTATTTGTCAGAGAATAATTTAATTACGTTACGAAGAATTTAATATCGGACTATTTTGCTAAAAATATCTCTAGTTGCTAAAAAATTTATCTGTCCATTGAGTTGCGACGAGAGTATATATTTTTTTATCAAAATAGATTGAGATGAGAGTAAAGTGATGTGTGTATAAGTTATGCATTGGTATATATGAGAAGAGGAACAGAGGAAAAGCCAAAAAAAACACGTTTCTCTCCCTGCTCGTGAATCCTTCTTCTTCTTCCTTCCATTTTCTTTTTCCTTCTTTTGCTTCAAGAAAAGAAACCTAAGGCTTAGTGGGTGAGAAAGAATAAATTTCCAGCTTCCTTCTTCTACTTTGATTCGAAAACGAAGAAAAACGCTGTTAGGGGTTTTGAAAAATGTCAAACACAAACCTCCACTTTTCTTCGATGTTTGAGCTTCGTTTCGAGAAGTGATAGAAGGGAAAGTTGCTCACATCTACGCTACGATGCTAGTGAGCCAACTTTAGAAGCAACGTCGCGAGTGAAAATTTTACCGAAATTAATCGTGGTGCCGTAATCTCTTGTTAAAGCTACCGTTAAGGTAAGAGCTCCTTTCAAATTTTTAGCTTGCATATAGGATGATATATGTGTATTTGTGGAGTTGGAATTTGGTGAATTTGATGTGTGATTTTGTGGAAAAGGAATTGAATTCATTCATGTGTGTTTTTGAGGAAATTAAATTTGATGTGCTTGAGGTGTGGTTTTGGGAAAATTAATTTGGCATGAGGTATGTTTGAATTTTGTGGAAATTTATGGGTGATTGACAATTGAGCTTGGTGTGGTTTTTGTGGAATTTGAATTAATTGAATTTAATGTGAATTATGGATTAAATTTGATGTGTGGTGGTGGAAAATATATGTTTGAGTATGCTCTGTGTTGAATTTGAAAATCATTAGTGTTAATGAGTATTAAAAATGGAGAATCTTTTAATATCTGCATTTACTTAATGATTTTTGTGGAAAGAGTCAGAGTATGCTCATGCATTTCATAGTACATGGTGACCACGATGGTGCCATGGTGATAGTGGTGACCATGATGGGTCACGAGATGATGCCATGTGATATGTTGGTTCATCTTATCCTTGTGGGGATTTTCGCGTCCTGTAGGTCTGTGATAGACTGCACATTTTTAGTAAATCATGTTGACCCGTGATAGGTGGCACCTCGGTAAACAGTATTGGTCTGTGATAGGTGGTATATTTACGATTTATGCTTTTTTTTGTAAATCTTGTTGACCCGTGATAGGTGGCACCTCGGTAAATAGTACTTGTCTGTGATAGGCGGTACATTTACGATTTATGCTTTTTAGTAAATCGTTTTGACCCGTGATAGGTGGCACCTCGGTAATTAGTACTGGTCTGTGATAGGCAGTATAATTATGATTTACGCCCCTTCGAGGAGGGTTTTAGTTGGAACTCTAGAATTTATGCATTTTTGGTATATACACATTGCTTTAGGGTGCTTGGCACGCGAGTCATGTTTGAAATATTGTGATGATTGTATATGTATGCGCATTTGTGGTTGTGATTGTGATTGTGCCCTAATTGGTTAGCGTGATTGTTTGGATTTTTTGTCTAAGTGTTGATTGATTGCGAAACCATTTAAAAGCTTATTTTTGTTGTTGTATTTGAATACAAGAAGGTTGTATTCAAATACAGATGTCCTAATTTTGCTACTGACTTTTGAAATAACACTGTATTCGACTACAAGAATGTTGTATTCGAATACAGATGTCTTGATTTTGCTATTGACTTATGAAACAACATTGTATTCGACTACAAGAATGTTGTATTCGAATACAAATGTCTTGATTTTGCTACTGACTTTTGAAGCAGCATTGTATTCGAATACAAGGATGCTGTATTCGAATACGACAATATATTTTTGTTAAAAATTTCATTTTTCAACTTTGATTATGCATGTTTGGCATATGAAAACCCTTTCAAAGAGTATGCTAAGTTGAAAGGTTATTTTGTACATAAAAAACTTAAATGCTATGTGATATTTGTTAATTTCAGTTGGTGACCTTTATAATTATTGTGTATATTTGGGCTTTTCCCTCAGATGAGAATTAGGATCACCCGACCGGTTAGTACCCTGGAGATGAGAAGGTAGTTAGGCAAACTTATCTGATGTTGTGTTAGAGGGAATCTTGCGGAGCGTGTGGAGATCACCCGGGTTGTATAGCTCCTTGTAGCATGATCAAATTAGAGGGTTGTATAGGGTTTAGTTGTCTTTCTTTTGTGGATGTATTTAATTCAACTTGGAAGATTATACTTATACCTCATATTGTTAGCTTAACTTTTATTTTGATAGGTCCTTGTACCACTTTTTGATGTGACGTGGGGAAGTTAAAATTCTTGGATAATATTGTTGAGAACATTATTCCTAACTTGACCTTTTAATTTTTCTTCTTTTTCTTTATGAAATTGCTCTTTCAAAGAACTACATTTTTTAATAAGAAATTTTGAATCATTTAACAAATTATCAAATTCTTTTCCCATTTGTTCACATAATAAACAAGGTTCAGAGTTTGTTACCTCATCTTCTTTTGTTCTTGTCACCAAGCATATGTTGGCTTCCTCACCTTCTTTTGTTTCTGATTCTCAGTCATCCCACGTAGCCATCATTGATTTCTTTTTGAAAGGAAATTGTTTTGGTGTTTTTTTGGTTTAAGGGACATTCTACTTTGTAATGTCCCAATTTATTACATCCAAAGCATGTGACTTGACTCTTGTCTATTTCTGTTTTACGATTTTTTATTTGAAATCCCTTTTTGATTTGATCTCTTCTTCTCATCATTCTTTGTATCCTTCTGGTGAGAAGAATAATTTCTTCATCAACATTTTCTTGCTCAGTTTCTTCAAGTTCCTCCTCTGTTTGTACTGTGATGTTTTCTTGATATGCTTTTAGTGCTATTGCCTTTCCTTTCTTGACTAGTTTGTCTTCTTCCAGCAATACTTCATGTGCTCTTAAGGTTCCAATTAATTATTCTAGGGAAAGTGATTGAAGATTATTGGCATGGCTTATAGCTATTACCATTGGTCTCCATATGATTAGAAGACACCTCATGATTTTTCTAACTCTTTCTTGTACTATGTAAGCTTTTCCAAGAGAACGCATTTCATTTACTATTGTTGTGAACCTTGAGTATATTTCATCAATAGTTTATCCTTCTTGCATTTCAAACAGTTTGAATTTTATTATGCCAATGTCTATTTTTGTTTCTTTGACATGGCTTGTTCCTTCATGATGAGTTTGCAGTGTATCTCATACTTCTTTAGCAGTTGTGCATTGATCTACTCTTTCACTTTCTTCCCTGCTCAAAGCACATGATAAGAATAATTGAACTTTTGAATTTATGAGCACCTTAGTTTTATCATTGGTTGTTCAGTCTGCTTCTTTCTTCCTAACAGAGGTTGAGTCATTTTGATCAACTCTTGGTATGAAATCTCCATCTGTAATGATGTGCCACATCTCTGTATCTTGTGATTTCAGAAACAGCTGCATCTTATTTTTCACAAGTAATAATCAAATCCATCAAAATAAGGTGGTATGTTTAAAGATCATCTTTCAACAATGTATTTAGCTTTCGACATATTTTCTTCTAGATATTTTCTCTAGCACTTGTTAGGTGTTTTTGATCTTTCTAGAGACCGTGCTTTGATTCTAATTAAAGTAGCAATGTCGATTTACAAGGAAGGGGGTTTGAATTGTAAATGTTCATTTTTTAAAATTACTGAAAAATATAAAGATTTAACTCACGAACGATCTTGGTTAAGAAAACAGAAAATGAAGAACGTCTTGGTTTTTACTAGAAAACGGAGAACGTTCTTAGTTAGCTTAAAAATAGAAATTCAGTTTATGTTTTAATTCAGTTAATCAATCAAGCTTAATAAATAAAGAGATAAGAGGAAGAATACCATACAAAGATGTATCCTGGTTCACCAAACTTGGGCTACGTCCAGTCTTATAGTTTGAATTTTACAATAATGATGAGATTGTTTTGATAGAATCTGATATATCTCAACGTTTGTTTGAGATTCAATTCTTTATAAAGAACTCAGTATAATAATAACAGAGTATATATATAATCAAAACTGAATCTTTCTTGAGAAAATGAGAATTTCAAGTAAGTGAATATGAATGATTTGTGAGACTTGATAGCACATAAACTTTTGCAATTTCCCTGGGCATTGGTCTTTCTTTTATAGGCGTTTTGGAGCAATCAATAATGGTCAAAAAAAATTTTGGTAGTGCTCTATCAGTTTGACAAAAACCAATATAAATGAATAAAAATATTTCAGCTTTTGAACAATTTTGAAATATGTTTGAGTGGACTCGATTATTCGTTTTTGATCAGAATGCCTTTGATTAATGATCCTCTATGCTTCGCATGTATTTTTTTATGGTATATCTTCAACCTTAAGGCCTAATTTTGTCCAAAACAATTTGAAGAATGATGATGAACTTCTGCATAATAGAAGCGATAGAAACTAAACTTCTGCAGAAATGAAGATTGATTAACAATATGGACTGTCAGTTCTTTAAATTTCTGGATATTGATGATCAATCTGGAGGTTCAGTTTTGATCAATCTGAATGACTTCCTGATGTCTTGTACATATCAAGATTAAATAACTTTCTTGACAATTTGTTTGAAGATGTTTCAGATTTATTTCAACTAGCTTGAATCATAACCATTTATCTTAACGATTCGAATGCCTTCTTTGACTGTAATGGATACTATTTGTTCCTTGCCAAGTACTGATAATCTTAGGATAAAATTCAGAGATAGAGTCTTTCTTTGACCAGTGTAAATCTATTGATCTTTAGGTTGTATTGATCAATCTTGATCTTGAAGATCATTCTCCATAATGTTCTTGTTTTATTTTAATTTGACTTTCTTTGCTTTGCGTGATTCCTATCTTCGAATTAATTCACCCAAAAGCACATGTTAAATTAACATCCATTTTAGAATCATAATTAACATTCTTAATTAACCTTTGTTTAATTTCATCAAAACTTTAATTTGAGTTTTGTCTTAACAAAATTTTGCGAAAAAGTGATTCTACATAGTAGCATTTATTGAAAAATGGCCTTATTTACAAAAAGATTCCAAAATTGGTTCACTTTGATACATCAATAATTATTTCCTTTATTAGGCATTGCAAGTTTTATCTTAGTGTTTTACCTCCCACATATTTGTCAACTGATTTATTTTGATCACTTAGTTTTGTCTTAGAGTTTTCCTTCTTAAAATAATTATGGACTTGTTACATTGTGTTTAGATTCTTTGATTTGAATACTTGATGAGGTTCTTTTTAAGAACTGGAAAGAGGAGGTCAAGTGGAGAAAGGCAAGAGTTCACATCATTAAAAAAAGCCGTTGTGGAGTAATATACATGAGCGATATATTTTTTGAATGTAAAGACTTAGTGAGTGGTGAAACACCTATTTTTATTTTCTTAACTTGTTGTTGTCATTTACTTGATTATTGTGATACTTGTTGCTTGTTCTTGTTGAAATCATAAGCGGAAGTGAATTAAACTCCCCTTATCCTAGAAACGCTTCTTTTATGAGTCACTTTACAAAAAAATTTGAATACTAAAATGAGTGCCTTGAGAGAAGAGCTTGAGATATCTCATCATGTAAGATCATCTCAAAGTGAAGATGAGTTTGAAATTACTACAAAAAAACGATATAGAAGTTATGATGAGAAGGAAATAAGGATGAAAAGAGATTTATAGATAAAGAAAGATGATATGAAGATTATTATGAGGATTAAATAAAGAAGAAATAGAGAAATAGAGAAAAAGTAAGGATGCTTATAGATTTTGAGAGGGATGATATTAGGTATGCAAAAGAGAAAAGACATGTAATATACAAATGAGGATTAAGAAAAAAAATAGAAGTATATCATATTATGAATATATTATAAATTTTGTATTGGATTTGGAGTATGTAGAATATCTTTACAAAAATGGATACGCAAAAGAGGCAAGAAAAGTAGAGAAGTTAGCCTTGAGAGAGAGAGACAGAGAAAATCAAAGAAAAGAAAGATGAAGAAGAGAAAAATTTGGGAGACAAAGACCAAGACATTGACTCCAACTATTTGTCTTACTTTGATAATTCTCTTGTCCAAGTTGTAAAATCCCAACCCTTAGGTATCGAGTTCCATTCCCACAGAAGGAAAAAATTCATTATTTCCACGAGGTGGAAAGGTGGAGGGGGGGAAGGGTGAGAAGGTCATGATCAACGATGCCAATAATGTGTAAGGGTTGAGCTATTACACAAAAGAGGAAAAAAAATCAAAGATATGGTAATACAATTAATTGTATGTTTGCCCTGCATTATATACATCATATGCATTTGTTTGCGTCTACATCATCTACATTTGTTTGTGTTTGCATCATTTGGATCTGTCTACGACATTAAGTCAAACAATACATGAATACCTTATTAAGGGGAGCCTTATTTTAAAACCTTATTTTATGAGGGAAAATTATTCATTAATTGTATAGTTATTTATCATCATCAAAAAGAGGGAGATGGTTAGTGGAAAAGTATTTTTAAATACAATCATCTAGTTGAGGTTTTAATGATAACTAATACAAACAAATAAAAAACAATTATCCCTTAAATGTATTTGCTAAGTGTTTAAATTAACGGAAAAAGTTATATTAATAAATATGTTAAAGATACTCAAAAAGATGAAGATATAATAAAGCAAAGGAAATACTACCCAAAAAAAATGCAATAAGGCATGTGTGGCAATATAAGTTATATCATCTAATGAATGGACAAAGGCAAAAGAAACCAAGACTTCACTCCAGCTTGATATCATAGGGTGACGCACGCCCTTATTGTCGCAAGTTTGAGTTGACTTTGGAATGTGAGACACGTTGTACCTTGGTTGCCTCTGATGAATCCGACATGGATTATGTTCATTTGCCTCTGATACATAAGCATAAAGAGAATTAATTTGCCTCTGTCTCTAACAAGAGTATCAAGAATTCTTCTACCTCTTCCTCTAACAAGCATAACAAGAACTCTTCCGTCTCTATGATAGCATTTCAGCAAGTGTACTCAATTGTTGCAAGTAATAATAAAACGGTAGTACCTAGTGTCGAACTCAAGGATTGTGTTTTACTATTGAATTATATTTAATTACTACAATTACACAAAAGGTTTCCAAATTGATTGAAATAATATTTAAAATTAACAACAGTAATAAAATTTATCATTTATAATAAGAAAAATGTCAATGATGAATTTCACTTCGAATCCAACCTTGGTGTCTAATTTGATCCTAGTTATTGAATTCCTTTATTGAATTATTACCAAATTCTCTTTATTATTCTTGCCCTAATGTCTTAGTGACATAATCTTTAATTCCAAATTAACCTCTAATTCCTTAGTAGATATAAGATTAGAATTAAGCATTACAGTACAAGAATTCTCTTGTTAAACCATTGCCTTTGCAACTAATTTAATTGGTTTTATGACCTGTATCTATCCCTAGACCACAAATTCATGATTTTCTCATCTCAAGCATTCGTAAAGTCCACTTCCATTTCAAAATACAAATCGTAGAATATTTTAATGTTGATCAAGCAATAAAAATCATTTAGCACATAAATGAGAAAAATAATTCAATAAACTCATTCATATAACTATAAATCAAATCCGAAAATTAAGGGTTTCATCTTGTTACACTCATCTCTAACAAATAGAGTTTAGTTACACATAACAAAGATACAAAATATAGGGATAAAAGAAGAATTACTAGAACTATTCATGAACGATTTTTGATAAAACTACTCCAATGATGTTAGAAACTATCGTCTTTGAGTTTCTCTGCTAGGGCACAAGCCTCCCAACTTCACAATAGTCAAAAATATGCCTAAAAAGTGATAACAACACGTTTTAATGAGTTCTGATGTGCGCCGCACGCCCCAGGTGCGGGAATTGCACTCTAGGCGCGTTTGTACAGTGCCACTAGTGCGAAAATGCGCCCCAGAAGCAGTTGATGTGCTTCATGCGCACAACTTCTTTTTGTTAGATGTTTTCTGCATTTTCTCCTCTTTTGAATCCGAATTGTGCTCAGGTGTCTTCATGAACATTGTAGCTTTGAAACTTGCTTTCATTTGCACTTGGTTTGACTCCAATTGAACATATACAACTCGATATATGGATGAAATACTCTACATAGGTCATGTTGATTTCTCACCAAAATTCAACACTGCACTAAAACAAAGTAGCAACGCAAAACTACGAAAAATCTCTACTTAATCTAGTAAATAAGAACATAAATATTTCATTAAATCAAAGAACTAAAAATAAACAAAATATATCAAATAACCCCATAAATTAACTATTGAATAAAAGATAAATAAGACTAAAAATAATGGAAAATATGCATATGATGAAGAGTCATCACAACCCCAAACTTAATATATTGTTTGTCCCTAAGCAACAATTAATTTCAGATTTGGTACAGTTAAAATCAAACTTAAACTCAATTTCTTAAATCAAATCAAACTCAATTCTCAAAGTTCTAGCTACTACAAAATATTCATCATGCTCCATGGTTGCTTAAAAAAAAAAAACAGAATTTGTACACTTTAGCATTCATTCATCAAGTTCAACTCTCTCTTCATACAATCTCACCAAAATTTCTCTCAAGTGTTTAGAAAGTGTTATGAATTTATCACTCAAATTCTAAAACATGCATCACGCAACCATAGGCTTGAAAAAAGTCTACTTAGCAATCATGCAGCAAACACATACACTTTTGGAGGACTCATAATGGAGCTTAGGTAAGGGTAGGACATTTTGGGATAGCAAGCTTTACTACTTGGAGTTACGCATACATTTTCAAATTATTCTACCACTTTTTATTTTTCTTCACCTTTTCATTGTGGAGATTTTGAAACATTGACCAAAGAACCAAGAAGATATTATTTATCAAAGTACACAAACTGATTTTTTTCCTTATTTTCTTTTTTCTTTTTGTTTTGATTTTTTTTTTCTTTTTGCGAGAATCACCACCCCAAACTTAAAAGGTTGATATCCCATGAGCAATCGCAAACTTAGAACTTTATGAAGATAATATTTTTTTTCTACCTAACTCTAAGTAAGGTGATTTATTTAAAGTCAGGTTCTTGGCTTGTAATGTGGCTAGTAACCGAAATAAAAGGGCAAGGCTCAAAGGGGCTAGCAAAGGATAAAAGTTTCATAGGGTAGTTAGAAATGCTCAAACGATAAAAAAAAATTGTTTTAGTGTATACATAAGTTACAAGTGATGCAAGTCATAATTAGTGCAAGTTCGGAACGGATAACACATGTCTGAATAATCACACAACAAATAATTAAAATGTTTAGGCTCAAAAGCTCACAGCTAGGATTGTAAGCAAGAGTATGAACTACCTAAATGATGCCAAACATGCCACTAAAAAATTTATTTAGTTTTTTTTATTTAAAAAATTGCAAGTGAGACTTCGACAACCAAGGAGTAATCAATAATGCATGCATTAGTGAAACTCATCGAATTTGAGCAGTGATATGAGCAAATAAATAGATTTTAAATTTCAAAATCTGAAACAAATAATTTAAGACTAGCTTTAAGTTGTCAACAATTTTTCATCATAGTGCACGTTACGCACAATTAAAAAGAAACAAATTTAAGTAAAAAAAATAAGATTGCAAAAATAAAAGTTACCTCTACAAATGGGTTGCCTCCCACAAAAAGCTTTTTTATGGTCATTAGCTTGATGCCTCAACCATTGTCAAGGTGGCATATATGACAGAAAGAACACATCATCCTTCTCACCAAGGAATACATATTTCAAATGAGGTGGCAATTGCTCGAGTTCAATCGATGATGTCTCTTTCTTTTTCTCTAGGGACTCGTCGTCATTCCCTTTCAACTCATCCCACCTAGTAGGGAAGCGGGGGGAATAAGATGGTGATACTTCGAACATGGCTAAAACATCTTTCACTTTTTGATCTTCACATTCTTTAACAACATCTTGTGGTAGATATAACACTTTTTCTAATGGTCGAATGGATGCTTGATGCCAAATTTCTTCATCGACTATCGCATCGGGAATCTCGATTCGATTGCACCATTCTCTTTCATTTGAATGCTCTATAACTTTTAGAATATTGAATGCAAATGTTTCCTCATTTACCTTAAAGGTTAAGGTGTCATCCGCCACATCAATCATAGCTCTCCCTGATGCTTAGAATGGTCTCCCCAAGATCAAGGAGATATCATTGTCTTCCTCCATGTCTAGTACCACAAAATCCATTGGAAAAATGATCTTATCTACTTTGATCAACACATCTTCCACCACTCCATATGGTTGTTTCATTGAATGATCCGCAAATTGTAACATCAGTTGTGTATCTTTGACTTTTCCAATGCCTAACCTTTTGTATATGGAAAGGGGCATAAGACTCACACTAGCCCCAAGATCACACAAGGCTTTCCCAAAAGTTCTATCCCCAACAGCGCAAGGAATAGAGAAGCTTTCAGGATCCTTGAGCTTAGGTGGCAGCTTCCTCTATAGAATAGCACTACACTCTTCGGTACGCATCATTGTTTCACCACCAATTTTTCTTTTCTTTAACAGGATCTCCCTCATGAACTTGGTGTAAGTCAACATCTACTCTAGAGCTTCTGCAAAAGGAATGTTAATTTGTAATTTTTTAAAAACATCAAGAAATTTACCGAATTGTGTTTCAGTTTCTTCCTTTTTTAATCTTTGAGCAAATGGAAGTCGAATTTCTGGTTTTGGAAATGTCTCCCTTTTTTGTTCCACAGGTTCTTCCTCATTTTCAAGAGCGATATGTCCCTCAACTGATGTCGGGGTGACCATTTCTTCCGAGTGGGTTGAAGTATTTCCACTCTGTTTGGCTTTAAGTGGTAATAGTTAACTTACCTTGCCACTCCTTGTTATCACTGCATTGACATTATTTTGTGGATTTAGAACTGTGTCACTAGGCAAATTTCCAAGCCCTCTTTGTGTCATTTTTTGAGCAAGTTGACCCAGTTGGGTCTACAGATTCTTTATTGATGCAAATTGATTTTTCTAGATGGTTGTTGACTTTTCAGTGAAAGAACTTGTGCTTGTTACTAACTTCTCCATAGCAGCTTTACAAGGTGGGCTTGATTTTCTTGAGATCCTTGTTGACCCTGAGATCCACCCTGTTGATCTTTCCAAGAAAAATTTGGATGATTTCTCCAACTAGGGTTGTACGTACTAGAGTAGGGATTGTTCTGCTTCCCGTTACTATCCACAAAATTGACCTATTCTAGTTCTTCTATATCATTTTCAGCCAATGCTTCACAAGCTCCATTTTTATGTGCTCCCCCACAAAAGTTATAACCATTATGTTTCAATAATTTGACATGGGCCACTTAGGGTTGTATATTTACGGTCGATATCCCCTTCTATATCTTAGCGGCGATAACCTCTTCTATTTGTTTTGAAAGCAATCTTCCTGGAGCCAACCCAACTTCCATAACATTCAATTCTAATATACCACTTATTGACCTTCCACCTCTGTCAGACAACATCATTTGTTCATTTGATGCCACGATCTCAATAATTTTGTGTGCTTCTAATGCAGTCTTGTAATTCAATGAATCCCATGTTGTAGCATCCAACATAATTCTAGTGCTAGGCCTCAAACCATTGCAGAATATTTGCATTTGGGCAGTGTCGTCATGAGCATGATTGGGGCATCCTGCTAGTAAACTCTTGAACCTCCTGTAAGTGTCACGAAGATATTCTCCCTCTTTTTGTTTGTAACAAGAAATCTTTTGCCTCTTTCTAACGAACACAACTAGGGGAAAGTATTGTTCTAAGAACTTATCTTCAAGGTCATCCCACGTGGTGATGCTACTGGCAAGAAATGAGTTAAGTTAGTCCTTAGCATCATCTTTCAATAACAATGAAAATAATCTCAATCTTTAATTTGAAGAATTTTGTCAGGTGTCTCTATTGGCATATTCGTTATGTTTACCAGAAAAATGAATCTCCTTCAACTATCGACTAGAACAGGGCTCACTTCAAACTTTCTAATTGTAACTGATGTGTTACGGATAGCCAATCGGGCACGGTTTCTATTTCGATTCCCATACTCGATGACGGTACGTTCAGGTGGTGGTGGATCAGCCATTTCCGCAAATATGAAGAAATCCCCCAAATCATCTTCTTCCACTGCTAAATGTCTTTCCCTTTGTCTCATTTCTCGAACCTCTTTTCGATTTGCTTTCGCAGTTTTTTCGATTTTTGGATCAAAGAAAAGTTCAGCTATGTACTAGCCTCACATACAATGTTAGAAAAATTGTGAGTAATGAACAATTTTAAAATATAGAAAGATAAATAGTTAAGTAAATATTAAAGAGTTTTAAAACAGATTTTTCTTTCAAAATTAAAAATAAAATAAAAGTAAAAATTTTATTGCAGAGCAAAAAAATTCAATTAAGTAAATAAATTATAACTCAATAATGATATGACAATCCTCGACAACGTAGCCAAAAACTTGATTGCGTTTGAGCAAGTGTACTAAATCTTTGCAAGTAATAGTAAAACGGTAGTACCGAATGTCGAACTCAAGGATTGCGTTTTACTATTGAATTATATTTAATTACTACAATTGAACAAAAGGTTCCCAAATTAATTGAAATAATATTTAAAATTAACAACAGTAATAAAATTGATCTTTTATCATAACAAAAATGTCAGGGATGAGTTTCACTTTGAATCCAACCTTAGTGTCTAATTTGATCCTAGTTACTGAATTCCTTTATTTAATTATTATCAAACTCTCTTTATAATTCTTTCCCTAATGTCTTAGTGACATAACCTTTAATTCCAAAGTAACCCTTAATTCCTTAGTAGATTTAAGATTAGAATTAAGCATTACCGTACATGAATTATCTTTTTAAACTATTGTCTTTGGAACTAATTTAATTGGTTTCATGACCTGTATCTATCCTTAGTCTACAAATTCACGAATTTATCATCTCAAGCATTCGTAAAGTCCACTTATGTTTCAAAATACAAATCATAGAACATTTTAATATTGATCAATCAATAAAAAGCATTAATCACATATTTTGGAAAAATAATCCAATAAAATCATTCATATAACTAGAAATCAAATCAGAAAAATAAGGGTTTCATCTTGTTACACTCATCCCTAACAAATAGGTTTAGTTACTCATGACAGAGATACAAAAGATAGGGATTAAAGAAGAATTACAAGAATTATTCATGAATGATTCTTGATAAAACTGCTCCAATGATGTTAGAAACTGTCGTCTTTGAGTTTCTCTACTATGGCACAAGTCTCCCAATTTCCCAATAATAAAAAAGATCCCTAAAAAGTGATAAAAATGGAGTTCTAATGCACAAGCATAATAAGAAATATGATGAAGAGTCATCACTCTACCTTGACAAGCGTAACAAGAAATATTATGTCTCTGCATATGACAAGATTGACGAGCAAGTTGTTGCCTCTACCTCTGATAATCTTATCAAGCGTGATCGTCTGAATCTGGAATTTTATATATCATCTGATAAAGTCAACCCTCTGGTAAAATCAAAGTTGTGACAAAGTCAATGCACATGGAGAAGTTAACGCTCTACAATCATCTAGAACCTAATTGCTTTGATGGTATGTAATACAATACGTTGATTGTTCTATCATTTGATCTTGTACCTTTTGCTTCCTCTAATTTCATACAAAGTTCAAGTGATTTCTAGGAGTTAGTTCTTAGTTCAACGAATATATTTATCTTCAATGGTTCAATTGTTGAAACCCATAAAGATAAATGTTGTCTTTTTGCAAATAAAGTACACAAGCTTGACCTTAAAGTACAAATGTCATACCTTAAAGAAACTTCAATAGAAATACCTCAACGAACACTTCTTCCTTGTATTTAAGATGGAATGGTTATGTCAATTATTATAGAAAATATAGAACAAAAAGGGCAATTCTGACAGCCAAAAATACATCAAAAACCATGAATGAAAAATCCTTTCAATAGAGAGTTATTAAAATTGATGTAATTAGTTAAAGTATTTTCATACACGTAAACTGATATAGGACTAAATATGTAACATCCTCTCATTAAGAGTAATAATCCTTGAAACACATTGTGTCAATTAAAATACAAATTAGAACTGATGTAAATCAGCTCGATAGTAGCACAACCCTCTCATCCTCAAAGAGGTACCTAAAAATGTACAACGACTCTCATGAACCACCATTGTAGGATGCCAGTATGTTGAAGAACAATTTTTGAAACGACAGTCTAGAAAGGCTAGTTAAAAATACTCAAAGTCTGAAGGGGTAGAATAAATAGTACTTGTATAAGAATTTATGGAAATAGTGAATTAAACACTCAATTGTATTGAGGCAAAATCTCTCTATAAGGGGAGGACTAGAGGTAGCAACATTTGTGTTTGTGTGTGTGTGTGTGCGCGCACGCTTGCTTTATTTATTCCCCAATTAAATACCGCATCTTAGTTCTTTATGATTCAATCTTACCTCCTCTAAATCTCTTTTAATAATAAGTTGAATGTTGTGATAACGAATAATTTTAAAATAAAATTTAAATAGTATTGAAAACGATAAACACAATTGAAACCCTATTTTCTTTTGTTTTCCAACACCTTCACATCGAACATCATCTTCTCAAAAAGTCTAAGCACATATTGGGAACATGACATTGAGACTTTAGCCCTAAAAGTATAATACGCATGGATAACTTCGGGCTAGGAGATCCACCAAATAAAGGTTTATTTGTCTATATGTGAAAAGGTTGAAAAATCTTCGAGGTTCTTTATTTGGAAGTTCATATGTGTCGATATCATAATGTTGTTCAGAAAATTACACATTTACTCCTAGAGTGTTGAAAATCATATTATGTTGATGATCAAAGTACTTGTGATGAATGTCAACTAATGGACCAATACTACTAGATGAAGCAACTAATCGACCATTACTAATAGTTTAAGCAATTGTTGGATTATTTTGAACATTGATACTTTGGGAAGTCGTTTCACCATGATTAGTCTCAATTGAATAATTAAGCATAAATCCAACATTATACAAATGATTATTTATTATATTTTTATTTTTAATATTTGTACGGTAACATTTCTTACACGACCACCTAATACCACCTTCCTCCTTAACAATAGTTTGGCGGCTTGAGATTTTTAAAAATTCTACAATCCAAATTATAAATGATCGTTTGGTACCTCTTCTTTCACGATAGTTTCTATATTAAACCCAATTCCAATTCATTTGCTAGTAATACATACATATAAATTAGACGTGATCATCAAACTGACACTTTTTCACATACATTTTTTTTGTAATCTTTTATCTCATTCAAAAATAAAAAATAAATCAATAATTGAATATTACTAATTTATTATTTTCTCATTATATATACTTTTGACAAAATTTAGATAACATTTTGCTTTGATTTCTAAGTACACAAAATGATCACGATATATATATATATATATATATATATATCACAATTAAATATGCACTTAGAGAATAAAGAAAAAGACATATAATTAAAATTTTATCAAAAAATTATATAATAATGGAAATTTTATAAATAACTAATTTTCTAATATATATTTTTATTCTCAAATTGTCGAATTTAGACAATATAAAATTTAATATATATATATATATATATATATATATATAATATACGAGCACAACTAAAAAAAAGAATTTGCTTCCTCAATATTAACCTTTAAATGGAAAACGTTCACTCCCGATACTTGATTTAATTTTTAATTTTATATTAATATTATTATAAACTAACATATTTATTCCTAAAATACAAATAAAAATTCATATTAAATAATTTATACATAAAAAATGCACATATATAAAAACATAAATATTATTAAATATAAAAATTAACACATTTAAAAAAATAATAAATACACTAACATATTTTAAATTTTTTCATTAATATCAAAATCAACAAATATTATATATTCATAAAAATGCACAATAAATACAATATAATTTTTTAATACAAATTTAAAATAAAACTAAGAAGAAATTTAGCTTACTTAGTGAAGACTAAAAAAGCATAGCAAAGCCCTAGGAATGGCCTTAGCTAGTTCAACTTATACTTGTTGTATCTATGAGATAGTTCGGTTGAGCATCCATGGAAAAGAAAGGAAAATCAAAAGACAAGTTGAATGAAATAGAAATATCCTCTTTGTTGAGAGTCCTTAAAACTTGTTTAAAATCAACCAATTATATCCAATCAAAATGAACTCTTAAATGAGTTATTTTACTTGGATATATAAAAGGATTCATATTGTAATATCCTCACTATCAGAGTTAAGATCTTAGAATAAATTTGTGTTAATGTGTGACACATACTCAAACATTTCTAATCTTAGTAGTAACAACCTTTGTTTAAAGGGTAGATTGGAGAAGTAGTTAAACACCCAATTCCTCGACAACACAATTTGCAAAATTGTTAAGAAGACTCAAAGTTGTCAAGTGGATAGCCTAAAGATGGGATTAGAACAATACTTTTAGTTTGGAGAGACATTTAAACTCTCAGTTACTTAACCCACGATTTTCCTTAACTTTTGAAAAGACTAAAAGTTGTTTAGTTGGTAGTCTGAATAGACTATTAGAATACTACTTGTAGTCTGAAGTGGATGAGTAAAGAGTACTCATGTAGTCTATAGAGGCAATTCTAAACCACTCAACTCAAGAGGAAGTTGACCAGTAGTTCACTAATATAGAAGAGTTAATTTTTGTTGTCTATTGAGGCATTATAATATACATAGCCTAATGAGACTTTGATAAAGAATACTTGACACCTAGAAATGTGGTTATTCTACTTTTTCTTAGCTAGTTCAATTATAGTGGATTAAGTCCTTCAAGTGAATAAGGCGAAATCTCACTTTAAAAGAACGACTAAATGTAGCAGCAATTGTTGTGAACAAGTATAAAATTACTGGTGTATTCTTCTTTTCCCATTATTTCTTTATTTTTTATTTTAGTTCTTTATGTCTTATTCCCAACCTTTGTCTTATCTAGCGCATATTAAAATGAAGATAAACTTTTGATAAAGAATTGATTGTTTAAGAGTTTAAAATGATCAACACAATTCAAATACTTAATTTCTTGTGTGTTTTCTAGTATCTTAAATCATATTCTTTTTCATCAATATTGGAGTAAGTGATTGCCATAAGATCCATTTTTTCAATTCTTCATCCTCGTCCGGAGATTCATCTAATTCGTCTCATGTTGCCATGAAAATTTTATTCTTCCCCTTGATGTTGTTTCTCTTGGGTTTCTCTTTTTCAAGTATTGGACGTTCAGACTTGAAGTGTCCATGCTCTCTGCATTCATAGCATATAAGCTTATTCTTATCATCTTTGTGGGAGGAAATTGTATTCTTCTTAAGGGAAACAACAACCCATCATCATTTGAGTTATCATTATGATCATCATACTCTTCGTCGTTTATCCAACTTCTACTTGAAGAGCTCTTGATGTTGACTTCTTGAATTTATACTTTAGAGGAGTTAACTTTAATTTCTTTCGAGGTTTGTATTCATTAAGCTTTACCTCACGAGCTAGGAGAGAATTCATTAGTTCTCACAGAGGTAAATTGTTGAGATCATTTGTTTCTTCAATATTATGACGTTGGGTCTCTATTTGGTTGGTATACTTAGAATATTCTTTACATGCCAAACAATGGTATAAATTTTTGTTAAGAATTTTTACCCAAAACTAGTATTTGAAATCTTAGAGAACATTTTTAAATTGGTTTTATCTTCTTCCATTTGAAACAATTTATATTGTTCCATTTGAATATTCTTTCCATGCCAAATAATGATTGACGCTTCATGATTTAGACACAAAGCTCTAATGATATATTTTCTCTTTTTCTTCTTGTCACATTTATTATATTCTTTTAATGATATAACGTTTGTTAAAAATAAATCTTGATTTTTTATGTAACTTGAACTGCTTCTTTTGTTCTTCATTAAGTTTCTTTTTGTAGGAGCAATCATCTTCTACCATATCCCATAGTCACAATTGTGCTATATGATGAAGTCTTGAATCTTGTCTTTCCAATAATTAAAATTATATCCAACAAACAAAGGAGGTATATTTACATTCCCACCAAGACTATCATTATCAAATTTAGACATGTTTTTCTCACTGAATCTTTTCCTTCACATGATAAAGTGTTAAGCCAAGATACTCACCTCTTATGCCAATTGAAGGTAATGAAAATGCAAAAAATGATGATTTAAATTGTGTTTTAAAACTTTTTGTTAACTAAAAAATAGTTTAAAAATCTCTTTTGTAAACACAACATTAGTTTAAAATTGAGATAAATATTTATCATTGATAAATATAAATAAATAAAAAATAAGGGATACATATTTATCTCTGATGAATATGAAAAAAATGTAACATATATTTGTCATTGATAAATTAAAAATATTAGGCACATAATTGTCATTAATAAATGAATAAACAATCACGGGATAAACGCTTATCGCTCATAAATATAAAAAACATGAGATAAATATTTATAATTGATAAATATAAAAAATACAAAAGTAATATTTAACATTGATACATAAAAACAACAAGAGACAAATACTTTTCACGAATAAATATATAAAAACACGTGATAAATATTTATTGTTGAAAAATATAAAAATACAAGATAAATATTTATTACTGATAAATATAAAAAAAATCATGAGACAAAT